>APFE031618387.1:56454-90013 GCA_000404065.3 Pinus taeda | reverse complement strand
TCTTTGGATTTTGATTTTTGTGAAAATTGTGTATATGGGAAGCAGAATCGGGTGAGTTTCCCCTCTGGTGGTAAGAGGACGGAACAGATATTAGAGCTTGTGCACAGTGATGTGTTTGGCCCTGTGAAAGTTCCATCACTGGGTAAGTCTGTGTACTATGTATCATTTATAGATGACTTCTCAAGGAATACATGGATATATTTCCTTAAGAAGAAATCTGAAGTCTTTGATAGGTTTAAAGAATTAAAGGCTTTGGTGGAAAATCAAACATAGAAGAAGATAAAGGTGTTGAGGACAGATAATGGTGGAGAATTTCACAACAAGGAATTTGAATAATTCTGTAAGAAGTGTGGTATAGCACGACAGAAGACTACTCCATATACACCTCAGCACAATGGAGTCGCAGAAAGAATGAACAAGACGTTGATGGAAAGGGCAAGAAGCATGCTCAGTGGTGCCGGGTAGGACAAGAATTCTGGGCAGAGGCGGTGGATACTGCATGTTACATGGTCAATAGGTCACCGTCATCAGCATTGGAGGATAAGACTCCACAAGAAGTATGGACTGGTAAGAAACCCTCTCTTTCACATATGAGGGTATTTGGTTGTGATGCATATGTACATGTTCCAAAGGAGAAACGAACCAAGTTGGATAATAAATCTGAAAAGTGCATCTTTATTGGGTATAAGGATGGTTTAAAGGGTTATAAGATTTGGAACCCAGTAACAAGGAAGGTTGTGTACAGTCAAGATGTGGTCTTCAGAGAGGTCAAAGATGTTACTAAACATGAAGTCCAACAAAAGGAACCTGTGAATATAGAGTTTGAACTAAAGGAGGAAGAATCAGCCTCTGTAGCAGAGGAGGAATCAAAAGATGAAGAGCCACAAACTCTGGCTGTGAGAAGATCAGTTCGAGAAAGAAGGCAGCCAGAAAGGTATAGTCCATCTGCTTTTTGTTCAAATTTTGCTTTGTCTGTTATTGATGATGATCCCAGAACTGTGAAGGAAGCAGTGGATTCAGAGATGGAAAACTCTGGAAAGAGGCCATGGTTGATGAAATGGCATCTTTGCACAAAAATGAGGCTTGGGATCTGGTGGAGTTGCCGGCTGGAAGGAAACCCATTGGCAGCAATGGGTGTTCAAGAAGAAGACAAATGCAGAAGGGAAGGTGGAGAAATACAAAGCTCGTTGGTAGCAAAAGGTTATTCCCAGGTGCCGGGAATTGATTTTGGTGATATTTTTTCTCCTGTGCCAAGGTAACTTCTATTAGATTACTTTTATCTGTTGCTGCTGCTTTTGATTTTGAGGTAGAACAGATGGATGTGAAGACAACATTTCTTCACGGGGATTTGGAAGAGGAAATCTACATGAAGCAACCTGAAGGCTTTGCGGTGAAGGGTAAGAAAGAACTGGTATGCAGTTAAAGAAGTCTCTGTATGGGTTAAAACAGTCACCAAGGATGTGGTATCAGAAATTTGATACATTTATACAGGGGCTTGGCTTCACCAGAAGCAAAGCAGATCATTGTGTGTATTTTAAATTAATTGGTGGCCGTGTTATTTATCTGGTCTTGTATGTGGATGATATGTTGTTGGTTGGAAATGACAAAGAAATTATCCAGGATTTGAAGACCCAATTGTCCTCCAAATTTGACATGAAAGCTCTCGGTGCTGCAAACTATATTTTGGGCATGGAAATTAAAAGAGATCGGGCAAAGAGGAATCTCTGGTTAAACCAGAGGAAGTATGTCGAGACAATATTGCAGAGGTTTAATATGCAGGGTAGTAAACCGGTGAAGGTTCCTATTTCTGTAGGTTTGAGGTTATCTACTGAACAGTGTCCCAAGACACAAGAAGAGGAAGAGGACATGTCCCATGTTCCATATGCAAGTGCAGTCGGTAGCTTGATGTACGCCATGGTCTGTACTAGACCAGACATTGCACATGCAGTGGGAGTATTGAGCAGGTTTTATGTCAAAACCAGGGAAGGGCACCTGAACAACAATGAAGCGGGTTTTCAAGGTAATTTGGCGTGGCACTTAGTGATTATGGTTTGTGCCTACCAAGGAAGACCAGGATTGGCAGAGTGTGGTTCCGTGGTTTTGTTGTATGCAGACTGGGCTGGAGAATCTGATCAGAGAGATCTACAAGTGGGTATGTGTTTAACCTATTTGGAGGTGCAGTCAGTTGGATGAGTAAGAAACAATCTATAGTGGCACTATCACTACAGAGGCAAAATACATGGCAGCCACTCATGCAAGAGAGGAAGCAGTTTGGTTGTAGAGATTGTGTTCAAGTATGGGGTTAGTACAGGGAGCTATAAGGATAGACTGTGACAGCCAAAGTGCAATTTTCTTGGCAAAGAACCCTGCTTATCATTCAAAGACAAAGCACATTGCTGTTCAGTATCACTTTGTGAGGGATATGATAGAAGACAAAAAGGTGTTGCTAGTAAAGGTGGACACTTTGAAGAATACTGCAGATGCATTGACAAAATCTGTGAGCTCTGAGAAGTTCTCTTGTCGTAGAGAAATAATGGGCATTTCAGGGCTGAAAAAATGACTAAGCTCTCCTGTGGCCCCCTGTGGAAAGAAAACAACAAGTGGGAGATTGTTGGTTGTGTTATATTCTTTCCACATAGTGAACAGGGGGTTTGAGGGGTACCCGTAACCCCACTTTATGGGGTCAAAATTTTGGTTTTGGACCCTATGTTAGGTTGGGCGGACCCACCTATGGTTTTGTGCATGATTTTCGCACATGTTTTTTGGACGCGATGGTTTTTGGTCCATGGTATTGGATGCGATGTTTTTTTGGTCCATGGTATTGGACGTGATGGTTTTCGGTCCATGGTATTGGATGCTTCGGCATGTATAAATATGTATTGTAACATTGAAAGGAACATAATGAAAAATCAAGCTGGTAGTCTTGGTTTTGGGATCCAGTGGGAAATATCTGTGTATATGTGTTTTATGTGTTACGCTCTCGCATTTTTATTTTTCATGTGATTTAGAATTCGTATGCAGGTAATTTTTGTATGGGGTTAAAAACTACATCAACTAGGTTGAGTGTGGTTTATTAGATAGAAAAACTCCCAATGGCTTTGATAAATGATAAAGTGTTCCACACTTGGGAGCTTTCATTATTTTGTTGAGACTTTTTATTATTTTTCTATTTTTTTTACTAGGTTGAGTGTGGTTTATTAAATAGAAAAAGACCAATCTACTCTCAATGCATTTGATAAATGATAAAGTGTTCCATATTGGGGAGCTTTTATTTTTTTTCTATTCTTTTTACTAGGTTGAGTGTGGTTTATTAGACAAAAAAAGACCAATCTACTCCTAATGGATGTTTATCACCAAGGCTTTATTTACAATGGGATGTTTATCATGAGCATAAGTCAAACCTCGAAGCTATTTGAGAAGTTTAATTCCTAAAATAACTTCCATCAATCCCATGAAATTTGAAACTCACACAAATCAACTAGTCTACACTTTGTAGTTACCTTTAAAATCCTTAACCTTAAATAACTCAAGAAAATCTCAATTTAAAATTGAATTTGAATAATAAATTAGCCTAATCGAACGTATTGGCAAATTTCCAAATTTATTTCACCGATCAAAGGCAATCACTGATAAAACTCCTCTTTTATGAATGCATTAACTTACCTAAAATGAAACTTAACGTGAACGGATGCGCAGAGAAATAGTCTCCATTAAAATAGTCATAGAATTTTTTATTTTTTTGCAATTGGAAAAAAAGTTTTGTTTTCATTAATAGAAAGAGAATACATTCGCTGGGATTCTATACATTCTATTGATCTTTCTTATATTTAATTGTTTATATTACCTTTTTCTTTTTCAAAATTATGCATAATGTCTCTATACGTTTTTTTTATTGGAAGATAATCTATCTTTTCCGAAAGTTTCTTTCCATATTCTATCTATTTTAGTTACAAAATAAAAAATTCTAATTGTTCTTAGTTTCAAAATGGAATTTTATTCCCCAGATTTATGTTCTTGCTTTTCTACATAGAGTGAACCCTTCATTTACAAAATATAGCCATCAAAATATTATCTGCAGTCCATAGGTGGAATTGATGCACCCCGCACATAATCCGCAAAATGACACTTACTTGTCTCTGAATCAATTCCGCTCTTAAAGAGAAGATATATATAATAATCTGAAAGATTGAATATGAAGGTTGAAATGTTTGTAGTCTTTTATGTTAAGTGTGAAGCCAAACTTATGTACATTGTGCAATTGACAGTGCTGACTACCTGACATTCTGTAGTCCTAGCCTGCCACACTTTCACCAAACCTACCACATTGCCATTATCTTCTAGATCTCTATCTGAATCACATGCAAGATTCTAGATCCTCCCTCAGCTTCTATAAATTTGTAATTTCTCTAGTTAGTGATTGCAAGCCAAGGCCCGCGCCTCTCCGTGTAATATCTGTGTGAAATATGAAGTTATGTTTTCTCTTTTGCTGTCAATTTTCTTTTGTTGTTGCTCCATTGTCTGTGATGTTTGTCTACTACCATAATTCAGCTCTGCTTCTCTGAACTAACAACTGGTATCAGAGCCAATGATACTCAAAGTGCCATGGATGTGTCATAAATTTTTTAACTACTAAATTGCTGCACTGTTGTTGCTGTCAGCCTAAACATGCTCACCAGATCTGAGTCAAAGTTTATTCCTCGTGAGCAGCACTACAAGAAGCCATTATTGAGCAGCAGCAAGTCGCCTCTGCAATTGTTCTCTGCAAGCAATCGTTACGAAGCAGCAAGTTGCCTATTCTCTGCAAGAAGAAGCTGTTAGATTTCTTTGTTTTGAAAATACGTGGGATTGGATAGAGGTCCTGGCTTGAAAGGACCATAAAAAAATTGGACAAGAATAGGAGGGAGGACCACTGTTGAAGGAAAACCGAAATCGAAGGAAAATGGACAGTTGTTGAAGAAAAACTTAGATTGTAGGAAAAGAGGACGACTGTTGCCGTTGGAGTGCCAAATGTGGAGTTCGATGCCATGCTGTAAGCTTTTCAAATGGATATACGGGCCACCTATTTTTGAAGTGTGAAGGCTTTATCTATTTTTAAGTGATGTCTTAATTTTTCAAAAGAGCACGTACGTGTGAACTTGAGCCGAAAGATTTTTAAACTTATCACTGTGGTTTCATATATCTTTAATGTTGGATTTTATGTTTTTTCTTTAAACATAAAAAGTATAGTTTATTAAAAGGAGGAGGTTTATTATTTGTTTTAAAGGAGTAAGCAAGAAAAGTAAAGAAAAAAAAGAGTTAAAAGGAGATTGATTTTGGCAAAAGTTGTAATAATTAAAGTTTTATTTTTAAGTGGATTTTTTGTGTTTTGGGGAGTGAATTTGATTGAAAATGGAGACAACAGTTATAGATATGGAGAAGTTGAGCAGGGCTAATTTTTCCCTATGGAAATCACAGATGGAGGATATACTGATTTTGAAGGATCAGTATTTGTCGATTGAGGGCACAACAAAGAAACCCTCATCGATGACAGATGAAGAGTAGAATAAGCTAGATAGAAAGACAATTGCAACAATCTACCAATATCTAGCAAAGAATGTGTATTTCAATGTGTCTAGAGAAAAGACGGTAGAAGGATTATGGAAGAAGCTCCATGATCTATATGAGAAGAACACGGCATTAAACAAAGTGTTCTTGATGAAAAGGATTTATAATCTCAAGATGAAGGAGGGTGCTTCGGTTGCTGAGCACTTGCATGCATTTAATATTATTACTAATCAGCTTGCCTCTCTTAAAATCATTTTAGATGATGAAATTAGAACCATTTTTCTAATGTGTTCTATGCCAGACAGCTGGGAAAATTTAATTGTAGTATGAGCACTTCAGCAACTACAAGGACCCTAAAGTTTGATGATGTCAGTAGCAGTTTAATGAATGAGGAGCTGCGACACAAGTCAATTGTAGAAAACCAGGGAGGAGAAGCTCTAGCTCTAGCTGATTGTGGTAGGAGAATGGATTGAGGTTGGCAAGGGCGATCAAGATCGAGAGGTTGATCAAAATCAAGGAGAGGCAGGATCATCTGCTTTCATTGTGGCAAACCCGGTCACATGAAGAAAGAATGTTGATTTTGGAAGAAAGGACAAGAGGATCAGAGACCATCCAGTACAAATCACAAGTCATCCAGCACAAATGAAGGTGAGACTACTATTGTAGCAACAGATGGTGATTTGTTGTTTATTATTTCAGAAGAGGATGCATGTGTATATACATCTAGTAGTAGCTTTGATTGGATCCTTGACTCTGGGGCATCTCACCATGTAACCCCATGCAAAGATAGTTTTGTTTCATATAATCCTGGTGATTATGGTAGAGTGCATTTGAGGAATAATCTTTTTTGCAGTATTGTTGGAGTGGGAGATGTCCAGATCAAGATGAAAGATGGACAAGATATATTGTTGAAACAGATCAGGCATGTACCAGAAATGCACATGAGTTTAATCTCTATGGGATGATTGGATGATGAAGGCTATTCCACAAGCTTTGGAAAAGGAGGTTGGAAAATTAGTAAAGGAGCATTGGTCGTGGCTAAAGGATCCAAGACAAGAACATTATACACATTGAAGGCACTAATAGGAAAATCAGATTTGGCTGCGATCACAAAAGAAGGAAATTCAACAGACCTGTGGCATAAGCGCTTGGGTCACAAGAGCGAGAAGGGATTAAAAATCCTTGTTGGTAAAAATTTATTGCCAGGTTTGAAATCCTACAATCTTGATCTTTGTGAACATTGTATATATGGTAGACAAAGAAGGGTTTCATTCTTTATAGATGGCCATGACAGAAAGAAAAATGTGTTAGAATTAGTACACTGAGATGTGTTTGGGCCTTTAACATCAAGAGCATCATATTTTGTAACATTTATAGATGATGCATTAAGGAAGGTTTGGGCATATCCTATGATAAATAAAAGTGAAGTGTTTGGAATATTTCAAAAATTCCATGTTGCTGTTGAAAGAGAGACTAACAAATTGCTGAAGTGTTTAAGAATAGATAATGGTGGAGAATATTTCTCAAATTCATTTAAGGAATATTGTAATGGGTTTAGCATAAAGCATGAGAAGACTGAGCTTGGTACTCCTCATCAGAATGGTGTTGCATAAAGGATGAATAGCACCATTATGGAAAATGTGCGAAGTATGTTGTCCAATTCTGGTTTGGAGAAGAATTTTTGGGCTGAAGTAGTCAGCACTGCTTGCTACCTCATCAATAGACCTCCAACTACAGCCTTGGATGGTGGTATCCCTGAAGAAGTTTGGAATGGTAAGAATTTGAATTATTCTCACTTGAAAATCTTTGGATGTGAGGCATTTGTACATATTCCTAAAGAAAATAGAACTAAGCTAGATGATAAATCTATGAAATGCATTTTTTTGGGATATGCGGATGAAGAATTTGGTTATCGTCTATGGGATCCAGTCAAACATAAAATTATTAGAAGCATGGATGTTATATTTAATGAGTCAAAAATGTTCAAGAGCACTGTAGGTGAGTTGGAGGTCAAGAAAGTTATTGACATGTTTGAAGAGTAGCAGGAAAACATCCCACCAATGCAAGAAAATGAACAACAAATTCAGGAACATGAAGAACAACAAGAGGAAAATGATGAGAAACAAGAAGAAGGAATCTTGCAGGATCCTTTACAGGAGATTTAACCTGATAATACACCACCACAGTTGGTTTGCAGATCTTCTAGGCCTCATAAGCCTTCACAAAGGTATCCTCCTTCAAACTATATTTTGCTGACTGATGAAGGTGAGCCTAATTATTTTCAAGAAGCTTGTAAAGTTAAGCAGAGTAAAGAATGGAAGAAGAAATGAACTCCTTGCAGGAAAATAAAACTTTGGAATTGGTAAACCTCCCAAAAGGAAGAAAGGCTCTACAAAACAAATGGGTGTACAGGATTAAGCATGAAGGTGACGAAAAGAAGGAGAGGTTTAAAGCAAGGCTGGTGGTGAAAGGATTTGCCCAAAAAGAAGGTATTGACTTCACTGAAATTTTCTCACTTGTTGTTAAAATGTCATCCATTAGAATCATTCTTGGTCTAGTTGCTACTTTAGACTTAGAATGTGAACAGTTAGATGTAAAAACTGCTTTCCTTCGTCGTGAATTGGAGGAAGAAATTTATATGGAGCTTCCAGAAGGATTCATAAAAAAAGGAAAAGAAGACCTTGTTTGTAAGTTGAAGAAGAGTCTCTATGGGTTGAAACAGGCACCTCGACAATGGTACAAGAAATTTGATTCATTCATGTTGGAACATGATTTTCAGAGATTGGATGCTGACCATTGTGTTTATATCAAGAGGTATGATCAAGGAAGGTATATCATATTATTGTTATATGTGGATGACATGTTGATTGTTGGGCATGATAAGAATAGGATCAATAGGTTGAAGAAAGATTTGGCTAGAAAATTTGCAATGAAGGATTTGGGACCAACACAACAGATATTGGGCATGCAGATTATGTGTGACAGGAAAAAAAAAAGGTTGTGGCTATCACAAGATAAATACATCAGGAAGGTGCTTGACAGGTTTAATATGAAGGATGCCAAGCCAGTTGGTACACCCCTTGCAGCGCACTTCAAGCTGAGTGCTGAATTATGTCCTAGTGATGACAAGGAGAAAGAAGAGATGAGCAAGATTCCTTATGCTTCAGCAGTTGGCAGCTTGATGTATGCCATGGTATGCACATGACCAGACACTGCATATTCAATGGGAGTAGTGAGCAGGTTCCTTGCCAATCCAGGAAAACAACATTGGAAAGCAGTAAAATGGATTTTGAGGTATCTCAAGGGTACTAGTCATTATTGTTTATATTTTGGTCATAATGAGACAGTGCTTTAAGGATTTACAGATGCAGATATGGATGGAGATATGGACACTAGGAAGTCCACTACAGGTTATTTGTATAAATTTGCAAGTGCAATAGTATCTTGGGTATCAAAGCTACAAAAAATAGTAGCTCTCTCCACAACAGAAGCAGAGTACATAGATACAATAGAAGCTTGTAAAGAGATGTTGTGGATGCAATGATTCCTAAGAGAGATAAGAATAAAGCAGGACAAGTATGTGCTATTTTGTGATAGTCAAAGTGCCATTCACTTGGCGAAAAACCCAGCATTTGATTCAAAAACCAAGCACATTGACTTGGATTCAGCATGTGTTGGAGGAAGAACAATTATCCTTGGAAAAGATCCATACAGATAGGAACCCTGCTAATATGTTCACTAAGATTCTACCACGAAATAAACATGAGTTATGTAGAGGCATGGTAGGACTCGGTGTGACTTGATTCATGACTCTTATTTGGCTTCAAGTGGGAAAATGTTAAGTGTGAAGCCAAACTCATGTACACTGTGCAATTGACGGCGTCAACTACCCGACACTCCGCCATCCCAACCGTCACCGCCACACCTGCACCAAACCTACCACACTGTCATTATCTTCTAGATTTCTATCTGAATCACATGCAGGATTCTAGATCCTCCCTCAGCCTCTATAAATTTGTAATTTCTCTGGCCAGTGTTTGCAAGCCAAGGCTTGTTCCTCTCTGTATAATATCTGTGTGTAATATGAAGTTATGTTTTCTCTTCTATTGTCAATTTTCTTTTGTTGTTGCTCCATTGCCTGTGATGTTTGTTTGCTGCCATAATTCAGCTCTGCTTCTCTGAACTAACATTTTACCCAGTCAATGATGCTCACGGCATTTCCATGAACGAAAATATTCTCCAAACCCAATTACTTAGAGCATCTCCATGAACAAAAATATTCTCCAAACCCAACTACTTAGTAAAGTTGAGGACCCCGAGAGCGCAATGATCTCAGCTCTACTATTTGTCCCGCGACCTCCCTAACACAAGAAATAGTTGTATCAACCCAGTTGGAAAATGATGACAGCTCCACAACCACACCTTCTATGTGGATTAGCCCATCAAAATATCCTCTAAGAAATTTGTCTTTTATGTCCTTATATAAAATCTCTCTCTTTTTTCCACTATCGTCTTTGGGCCAATCTCATAAAGTTTGCTATTACCTTCAAGATTGTCTCCCTAACCAGTTCGAATATCCATGCATTCCGACTACGCCATATCGTCCATATGACATAGAGGGAGAGAGTGGTGCTCAGGTCGAAACTTGTACCAAAAGAAGAAAATGTTATGTAGAGATTGTATTGATCTCATGTCCTCCAGCTTTAATATGTCCATCACCCGTGTCCAAACCTCCCTGGCAAATGAACATCCAATAAATAAATGATCTCTCTCCTCTGCTTGTTCCCTACAGATGGGGCATATACCCGGGCCTTGAAACCCTCTCCCTTGTAATCTATCTCATGTTAACACTCTATCTCTCTCCTCTGCTTGTTCCCTACAGATGGGGCATATACCCGGGCCTTGAAACCCTCTCCCTTGTAATCTATCTCATGTTAACACTCTTTCGTGAATGGCTGGCCATCAAAAATAGATTAGTATTTTTTGGTATCTCCCACCCTATGCGTCTTTGCAATATGTATTGAATTGAAATGTATTTTTTCCCATTGGAAGACATTTGTATGTCTTTGACAGTTGGTTGTCCTTGCTTGGTTGGACCTTCCCACTTCAAATGGTCTTCACCTTCTCCAATGCACGCCCCTGAGTCATACAAACTTGTAAGATATGCTTCCCACTCAATTGCCAAGTTGCCTATCAAACCAGTGTCTGTAGCCCTCTTCCATTTCTGTTGGGAGTTAATCAGGTCGTTCCTGCAACTGATATGAGCAAATTTGGTAATACCCTTTTCGTCGAGCGCTGTGAGGAGGGCCATCGAAAGCTTGTGTGTACCAACAAAGCCCTCCATAACATCTAGTCCAACATCCTGTGTTCCATCTCCCAATTCCCATCGCATATGGCGGTTCTTTAAAGTTTAAAGTAGTCATAGAATTACATTATCGAGTGCCAATTACTTTGGATTTTTCTTTTCGTGTTTGCAACATGGTGCAGGGAACATTCATATCAGCATATTTCTGTATAGTAATGATTTTATGCCCATTTAATCTACTTATATTTCATGAATACCATATACTGTCTGAAGTTATAGACAGATTCACACAGTTTACGTGCCAAACGAAAAATGAGAACAAAAACAAGAAATAGACCTGGCTTTCATAAATAATATCTCTTATTATTTACTGTGCTTATGTTCTGTTGGAAGAACTTATTATCTTGAAAGGATTCATCACAGAGAAGTAGTCAGGTTGAAATTGCCACAACTTGTTGGCTGAGGTAATGAGAATAGATTGGAAGATAAACCTAATGTTGAGGTGACCAGGTCGAATTGGATGAAATTCTCTTGCATCTGATAAGTCCCCATCACAATCGATGCCACGGGATCCTCACCTGCATCAACAAAAGCTAGACACAACGCATTCTCCGTGTAGAGCCGCTCCATGGAGTTAGCTCCAAGGATCTTCCAAGTAGCGTTGCCCTCCAAAACGAGGTCGATCGTCGGTACGTTGGGTCCAGGAGCTGTGCTTCCCACGAAAGGGGGCTGCCCTGTACCAGTTGCGTCGAAACAGACGTCTTGACCCAACAGGGGAAAGGGATCCACCAAGGTAACGCGCTTGATGTTCATTTGCGCCGCCATCTGGGTGTAGAGGGCCACGAGGGAGTTGTAGATCGGGGTGGCCAGTTGTGTATAGCGCGCCACGGTGCTCAGCTTCGTGCCTCCGCGTCCCCTGGTGTTGATTCGCAGTTTTTCCGCGTCGATCGGCACGTCGACGCCATTGACTTTGATTCCCTGAACACCGATATAGAAGCCGTGTGTGGAGGCGTGGGTAGAGTCAGAGCTATAGATGGGGTTCCTGATCAAGGGAGTACGGATGAGGTTGCGCGAGAGGTCTGTAGAGGCTCCGCCTTTCAGTGGAGAGAAAACGTTCGGCCCGTCACCAAAGGAGAGATACCCCTCTGAATTCTCCTGTGGCAGACACATGGCAAACTTGCGACTAAAGCCCCCTGCAGCGGAGAGCTGAGCTGGCAGTGCCAGCGTGGACGAGCTCATCCCGGCGACGCCATCCACCCCCGGAAGCAAATCGGAGGGATCTTTGTTTTCTGCGCAAGCAAAGGGCAGGCGAGGGAACCTGACGGGAAGGCCGGATTTTCGACCGTCACTGCTGAGAATCTCCGCCACATCCTGGCCGAGTTGAACGCCGGGCTCAGGCACGGAACAGCTATGGTTATTGCAGCCGGGGGCGCGGGGGCCAAAGCAGGTGTAGCAGGCCGAATACTCATAGGACTTACACAGCTTCGTGCTACAGTCGACCGGGCGGTAAGTGGAGGATTTGTAGGTATTGTTATAGCACCTTACCCACATGTAGTCTTGCTCAATATCTAGCAATAGCTGCAGGACCCGCAAAGGGGTTCTCTGTCCAATCTCCACGCTGTAATTCGTCGACCGCGGATCGTAGCTGATCGGCGTGACGAGGGCCGTCGGGCGCTTCCGGGACGCATTTGCGGGCAATTGACAGAAGCCAACGATGACTGCGGCAATGAGGACGAGACGAAGAATGAGTGAAGGCATTGCGTTGATGAAGGATCAAAGTGGTCAGTAAAGTTGCTCATATTACGATGGATAGAGGTTGCGCAATAAATAGGCAGTGTGCGGAATCTGCAAACATTGACCTGAAACATTTTAGTTGTTTTGTATGGGTTGGATCAAGATCCAAACTCTTAAAAAGTGTGTTACACATGTGCGCACAGAGCCCTCTAGTTGTTGATTGATGTGACTGTTTGTTTATCTGCTTCACAGGTCGATTGCTCTAAAATAACATGAAAGGGCCATTTTCCGCATGCTCCAAAATCCGTTTTTCAGTAAGTCAATCAGTACCCCGGATGGGCCGGATATTTTCGTTATCGCTCTATCCATATGCTCTCTTTATGATAACGAAGAGTTGCATTTGCTGGAGAGGTTTTGCGGCGTGATTGGGGAGACTTTTGACCAGTAAAACCGGCGGAATGAGGGCCCGTCTTGTCCCTTATCCCCACCGCCATTTGCTTTACATAATAGCCCATAATCTTTCTTCGAAGGGATCACCAACCATCGAATTAGCTGCCCAGAATCTTTCTTCTAATGTTACTGGCACCGAGAACAGGGAGCACCAAGAATGGAATTAGCTGGCCAGAATCTTTCTTCTAACGTGATTAGCACTGAGGACGGAATTTGATAGGCAAATTGAGGACGGAATTTGATAGGCAAATTGCCTGTCACGGGACAAATTTTCCATCAAATACCGCTAACAATTCCGTAAAACCATGGTTCTGTAATCGTCAAAACCATCAAATTTGCAGTGCTGTTGTTCAGTTTTAAAATTACTACATAAAATTTGCAATGTTGTTCAATTTCGAAATTCCCAACCTGATTAGCACGATGTGCTGTAAGTCTCATGCTGGTCGACGGAGATCGAGGTCAACTTGGTCATTTCAAAGGCGGATCATGGCCTACTATATTCAATTATAGCAACTAGATTCAATTATGATTAACGATGGTTAAGAATGTTAATTATAATTATATATAGGTTACCATAGTTAACTATGGTCAACCATAGTTAACCAAGGTAAACTAGGGTGATTATAGTTGACTGTGATTGACCACATTAACTATGATTGATAATGGTTTACCATGGTTGACTATAGTGATTATTGTTGATCAAAGATAACCAACTTGCTTATCATTGAATAAGGTTGATAATGGCTTACTATGGTCGATTGTAGTTGACTATATGGTGATTATAGTTGATTGAAGATGACCATGCTCGCTGATGATCCACTGAGGTTGACCATGGTTGAATATGGTTGACTTAAATTGACTTGTATGATGATGGTCAACCTTAGTAACCATGATCAACTATGGTCAATCATGATTAACTATGGTTTGATTTTTGTTTGTCACATTACAATGTTGCTTTTTTGTTTATCACATTACAATGTTGAATTTTTTTTTTGTCACATTTCGGTGCAAATTTTTTCTCATCACATGTGACATCATTTTTTGTTCATCACATTGTCATGCCAATTTTTGTTTGTTAGATTTCTATGTTGACATTTTTTTTTATACATTGTAACATTAATATTTATTTGTCACATTATGATGCCAATTTTTTAATATGGTTTTTATGGTCAACTCTGATTGAGTATGGGTGAACTTTCTTGATCATGGTTGTCAATGTTTAACTATAAATCAATATGGTTGACCATGTTAACCATGGATTACCATGATGACAATGGTTGACCATAGTTGAGCTAGTTTGACCATTGTTGAGTATGGTTGTACTATTGAAAAAAATTATATCAAAAAACAAACACTGAAAAAACCTAAATATTAGATAAACTTTAAACTTATTAAATACGGTATTTTTTTAGGATTCACTATTTTTCCTATATATAGTATTGTAAGCGACTATTCTAGTTTAAAAATTCATATGTATAGGATGTAAGCGAATATTCAATAAAAAACAAGTAATTTACTATTAAAATTGGCATACTTTTGGCGAGTATCATTCATTTAATCATATATATGTAAAAAATGGGCAAAATTTTAACAAAATTGATGAATTATTTTTTCTAGAATATAATAAAAAATAGCCCATTTGCGAAATTTCGCCCCTAAAATTTTCCCTAATTAAATATAAACATTAAACCTTTTCCACAAATCTTAATATAAATATTAATAATAAACCTTATAAATAAAGGCTCATTAAACCTTAATATTAAACCTTTTTAAATCTCATTAATACTAATATTACTATTAGACCTTGGTTATGGTTGAGTAAGGTAGACCATGGTTCACTGTGATAAACTATTATTGACTATGGTTAACACATGGTTGAATATTTAAAAGTTAACTATAAATGTTGACTACAAAGATTGACGATGTTTAACTATGTTATCGCATTGTGACATTGTTATTTGTTCGTCACAGTGTGACAACTTCTTTTTTTTTTGTCACACTGTGAAGTTGATTTTTCTTCGGCATTTTATGATGTTGATTTTTTGTTTGTCACATTATGACTTTTATTTTTTGTTTGACATATTGCAATGTAGATTTTTTGTTTAGTGTACTTTGCTGGTCATTTTTTTGTTTCTTATATTTCCCTGAACTTAACTCAATTGTGGATTCTGGGAATATTTCAAAATATGATGGACAATTGACCTCACTCTTGTACATGGAATTTCAAAATATCCCCAAAACACGCAACCAAGATAAGGATGCACATTATATTGTGATGTTTATTTTTTTCATCACAATGCGATGCCAATTTTTTGCTCATCACATGTGATGTCAATTTTTGTTCATCACACTATGATGCCAATTTTTGTTTAATAAATTTCGACATTGAATCTTGTTTGATACATTGTGACATTGATTTTTTACTTGTCATATTACGATGTTGATGTTTTATTTCTCATATTGCAACATTTATTTTTGTTCATCAATAATGCAATGTGATATTTTTTCTCATCACATACAATGCCAATTTTTGTTCATCACATTGTGATATTGATTTTCGTTCATTAGATTGTGATGTTGAATTTTGTTTGACACATTGCGATGTTGCTATTTATTTGTCACATTATGATGTCAATTTTCAAACATGGTTGTGTATGATCAACTTTGGTTGACTATGAGTGAACATTGTTGATTACATTGTTGTCAATGTTTAACTATAGATGAATATGGTTGACAATGTTAATAATGGATGACCATGATTGATAATAGTTGAGCTGGTTTGACCATGGTTGAATATAGTTGCATTATTGAAAAAAGTTATAAAAGTTAATTGAAAATTGAAATTAAAATCCTTAAATATTAAGAATATTAAACATAAATTAAATTTATTTTTTTAAGTATTTAAAGTTATTAACTATGATCACTATATTAATGTCTATGATCCAAAGTTAAACATGAACACAAAAAATTATAGATATAACCATAAACACAGAAATGCAACAGAAATAACATTTCATTTTATTAATAACAAATACTAAAATAAGCTTACAAACAGAATGGAAATAAGACTAGCTCAGGTGATGGTAGCTTATCTCTGAGAAGAGATGTGGTGGCTACTTGCATCTGAAGTGTGTTATAATGTGGTGGTTGCCTACTGATCGGTGTGTTGGATGCATTCGATAAATCTACTCACTTTATCAGCCTCACACAATACATGTGTGGATTCTGTTTGTGTAGTTGCATGAGGCATGGCAACATCAATCGGACACAATGGTTGAAATCCTAGACCCACTTGAAAGGGACTATGACCAGTCGAGCTATGGAGAGCTTTGTTATAACTTTGTTTCACATAGGGAAGACTCGCATCCCAGGTTTGTGGATGATTGGAGTTGTACATGAGGATTATGTGCACTATCATCCTATTAACGATCTCTGTTTGGCCATCAGTTTGGGATGGAAGGCAGTCGACTTGGTGAGCTTGGTTTCCAATGGTGTCCAAAGGCTTGACTAGAATGTGCTTAGGAACTTGCTATCCTTATCTGATATAATGGTCTCCGGAATCCAAAAATGTACTTATACTACTTCAAAAAAGAGTTTGGCGGTGTCCTCTGTTGTGATACTCTTCTTGCAGGCTGCTAATATAGCCATCTTAAAGAATCTATCCACGATCACAAATACAAAGTCATTACCATGCTTGGTACAAGGGAGGCTAGACATATAGTCCATGGAGATGGATTCCCATGACGCATTAGGAGTAGCCAGAGGAGTATATAGGACTTGCTTCTTTATGGTTAGCTTGGCGATGGCACAGACAGTGCAGGATTTGATATATTTCCCAACATCCAGTTAGAGTTTGGGCCAATAAAAGTACCTTTGTAGTACAACAACAATTTTCTCCACACCAAAGTGTCCTACGACCTTACTGTAGTGTGCCTCCCAGATCAGCTTGGCACACTCACTTAAAGGAACACAAAGGTGGCCCAGGTAGCATAATAATGTGTCTTGGAGGTGGAAATCAGGAAATTTATTTCCATCTACTAGCATCTAGTATGTGGAGGTGAAATCTGGATCATTTTTGTATATTTGCAGCTATCTAGAGGTCTCGTGGCCACAAGAGTTGAGAACAGTAGTCAGTGTTGCAACTAGGGGCCAGCTGAGGCAGTCTGCAACATGATTTGTGTTGCCCCTTTGTATTTAATGTTCAAGTGGAATTGTTGCATATAAGTATACCACTTCTAATAGTGATCATTCTACAACTTCCCTTGTGTTCGTATAAACTGAAAAGGTCAATAATCGGTGTGGATGATTGTCTCCTTCCCCATAATGTAATGCTTCCATTGTCTGTAAGCTTTCACGAAGGAATACATCTATTTATCATAGGTGGGGTACATCAGAATTGTATCAGAAAGTGTCTCACTATGATCGGCCACTAGATGCTCGTGCTGGGCTAGGATTACACCAATAACATAGTCTGAGACATCTGTCTTCATTTCAAATGGTTGTTGCAGGTTTGACAGTGTGAGTACCGGTGAAGAGCAGCGGCAGTGGTTCAACTCAACAAACACCTTTTGTTGGGACTCACACTAGTAAATATTTGCTTTCATCCCACCCTTAGTAATTTGACTCAAATGGAAAGTGATATGGGTGAATCCCAACACAAACCTTCGATAAAAAATTGCAAGGCCCAAAAAGCTGCGAAAATCTGTTAGAGTGTTTGAGGCTAGCCAATCCTGAATGACTTGGATCTTAGCTAGATCAACATTCATGCATGCTCATCTATGATGTAACCCAAATATTAGACCTGACTCATGCCAAAGGTGCATTTCTCCAAGTTGGCACATAGTTTGTGCTGCCGAAGGGTTTGAAGGACCTGCTGAATGTGTTGCAAGTGTTTTGCCCAACTCTTGCTAAAGATGAGGATGTTGTCTAGATAAACAACCACGAACAGGTTGGTGAAGGGCCACAAGATGTCATCCATTAGCCTCATAAAAGTAGCATGGGTATATTTCAACCTGAAGGGCATAAACAACCATTCAAAAAGGCCTTCCTTGGATTTGAAGGTGGTCTTCCATACATCTGTGGGCTCTATTGGAACCTGGTGATAGCCAGACTTCAGATAGATCTTGGTGAAATACTTGGCCCCATTGAGTTGGTCTAAAAGGTCATCAATCTGTGGGATTGGATACATGTTCCTGACAGTGATTTTGCTTAGTTCTTGATAATTAATGCAAAGCCTCCAGGTCCCATCCTTCTTCTATATAAGTACAATTAGGCTCCCACAAGGTGAATAACTTGGTTGAACGTGCCAATTTTGCAGCAAATCCTGGATTTGCAGCTTGATCTCTTCATTTTCTAGAATGGAGAGCGATATATTGGCCCGTTGGGCAAAGGTGCTGTAGGAGTTAGATCGATTGAATGCTTGACCTAATAGTGCAATGTTACCCTTGTGGTTGAGGAGAAGATGTCCCTATATTCTCCAACAACCGTATCCACCTTATTTTGTTGTGTGGAGTAACCCTTCCTAGGGGCCATGGATGTGGCTATGATCTTCGCCCAGTTGCTTTGAGAGCGAACCAGAAAGAAAACAAATTTCCCAGTCTCAGAGATGATCTTATTGCATTGCTTAGCATAGATCAAAGAGATGGCGGTAGGTAGGGCTACCTAAGGTATCCTGTATAACTTATTACCCAAAAAAATAATAACAAAGTGAGGTCTAGACTCATATACAACATGTTGCTTCCACAAGTATGGTTTTCCTAATAATACATCACAAACTTCAAGAGGAGCAACATCACATAGTACCTCATCCATGAAGGGCTTGATGATGTAGGGAAGGCAACACTGTTGGCTGACGTGAAGATCTCGTCCTTGGTAAAGCCATTAAATGGTGTACGACTATGGATGTGTTGTCAATAATGAGCTGCAACGGAGAACCTTTCACTCACATCTGTGAGTGGAATAGGCATTGCCCCTCCTCTGGATCTTCAAGCTCAATATTTTGGATCTTGGTGGTGGCCATGGTGTCACTGGGCTCCGCGTTAATGATCTTCTTCACTTTGTCATTCCCCTTGTTAGGGTTTGAGCCAGTCAAAACATGTGTCTAATTCAGGACCCTTCAGCTTGGCCACTAGTGACCGCTTGGCCTGACACCCACTTGTGTTATGAGTGGAGATCTTATGGAACTCACATTGCTTTCTTGTGTCCTTATTTTTCTTCATGGTGTTGCTCTCTTCTTGCGGCTTCGACGGGTTATCCTGGGTCACCCTTCCTTGGCTCTGTCCTTTGCTCTATGGTTTGGGGGTGCCTTTCCCTTGCTTTAGATTTACAGATCCAAATTCTTGGTTTTCATTTTTAAACTTCTGCTCAATCTTTACAACACATTGGTACGTTGGGCCGAGTGAAGAGATGTCCAGGAACTCCATCTCATCTAGGATGCACCTGTGTGGACATCCACAGTACTTGAGTACCAAACGTTGCTCAGAATCCTTGATACCTAACTTTGTGCAAAGGGTATGAAAACATTGGTAAAATTTGGCATGTCTTGGTCCCTTCCCTGCTACAGCATGGTTCACTTTTTGATTTATCCTCATAGCTACAGGGTAGTACTTCTCCTTGATAGCATCTTGGAACAAATTCCAAGTCGGTGCAGCTGAAAATAGTGAGGGTGTACTTTCATCCTTCTTCTCACAACAGATTTCCCACCAGTCCTTGTGTAGGGGGCAACTTTGAGAAGTGCAAAAGTAATCTTTTCCCAACTGGAAAAATCATGAACAGAAAAATATCCTTCTAGCAGATTTAACCATTTATCTACGACATCCGCATCTATCTGACCTTCAAATATGGGGATGTCAAAGTTAACTTGTACCTTAAAGGGTGAAGCGCTTCTAGAGTAGTTGTTGGAAGGTGATGTGTCGCCTTCAGGTAGCTGCTGAAGGATCTAGGAAAAGTTGTCCATCATCGCATTCCTCTGTCGCTTGAGGCCTTCTTCGAGAAAGATTTTGAAAGGATCTCCTACCCCCTCGTCTTTATTTTCTTCCGCAACAGGCGGCCATTGGGATTTGTGAGGCTTGTCTTGCAAAGGTTTGACTAGTTCAAGCCCTAACTCCTTATATCTTGACCTCGTTGGGGACATGCAAAGAAAAATAGAGAAAGAGCATACCACTCTCATCCCACCGATCTGAACTTAAACAAGAAGACAAAAATTTACAAATATAATCATAAATATAGAGATGCAGCAGAAATAACATTTCATTTCATTAATAAAAAATGTTGAAATATGCTTGCAAACATAGTGGAAATATCACTAGCTCAGGCTATGGTAGTTTATCTCTGAGAAGAGATGTGGCAGTTATTTACCTATGAATTATGTTATAGTGAGGCTCGAAGGCATATTTATTATTGAGAAACAATGAAAAACCCTAAACATCCAAAAACCTAACCCTAGGAGATGAAGCGCCAAAATTATGGGCCTTGTTTGGGTAAATTGGTACATCAACTTCCCGAGGTCGTGACTTTGCACACAATCTTCGTTTGACGTGCACAATACCTCATTAGAAAGATCTATTTGAGGACTACAACTTTCAAGTGGAAATAGGGGGTTCTAGTTTTCCCAAAAGACATCGTTTAGGGCTACAAAATGGCTCCAGAAGTTCAAGACCTAAAAAATTGCAAAAAATAATAAATTGTGCTACAATTAAGGAAACTGAAAAACTAAAAGAGACAGTGGTAGGGGTCCAAGTGGAATAGGCAGGTGGACATCAACATCCTCATAGATCAGTCTATGTCCATGTTGACTATCGACATGATACTTATGGTTGATTATGGGTATGTTGTGCATAATGTTTTTGGTTAATTACAAGGATGTTGAACATAATTTGTATAATTAATTATGGTTAAATGTGATGTCCATATTAACTATGGTTGATCATGTCAATCATGATTTATGTGTGCTAATGTGTAGACCAACCTAGATCCTTCTTAACTTTGGATCTATCAAGCGCCGAGAGGGATCAAATCCCTTGAGGTGCAAACCTAAGTTTTGAGTACAAAACTTGAAGGTTTGCCCACCTAAGGAGATTTGATCCCTCTCGGAGCTTGATAGATCTAGAATTAAGATGGATCGAGATGTTTGGTTTTGTTATATTCTTTCCACGACTAGCCCATGTACTTAATCGGGGGGCTAGAAGGGGGGGGAAGCCCCCCCTTCGTTGCGCTGATTGCGTAGCAGGGAGAGTCACAGGAGGTTTGATGGGTGCCAGTAACCCCACTCTATGCGGTTTGGGGCAGCGCCATGGAAAATTTTGGTTATGGACCCTATGTTAGGTTGGGCAAACCTACCTATGGTTTTTTGCATGATTTTCGCACATGGTTTTGGATGCGATGGTTTTCGTTCCATGGTTTTGGACACGATGGTTTTCGGTCCATGTTATTGGATGCTTCGGAATGTATAAATATGTATTGTAACATTGAAAGGAACATAATGAAAAATCAAGCTGATAGTCCCGATTTCGGGATCTAGGGGAAAATCTCTGTGTATATGTGTTTTATGTGTTATGCTCTCATTGTTTATTTTGTGTTCTGAAATTCGTATGCAGGTAATTTCTGTATGGGGTTAAAACCTACATTTGTATAAGAGTTGTTTTGGATTCAAGGGGACGCCTTTGTTGCTGAGGGGTTTTGCTTGGGCCTGTGGTAGACCTTGTTCAGTGGGAGATCTGCGAGATCGATTCTGATGGTGAAAGAAGATGGCGAGCAGTGGAAAGATAGAGATCGAGAAATTTCATGGTCAGAGTTTTGAGTTGTGGAAACTCTAGATGGAGGATCTATTGGTGGATAAAGATCAGTGGATCACGGTAGATCTGGGTACTAAACCAACGGGAGTGTCCGATGAAGAATGGAAGAAGTTGGATAAGAAGGCAATGAGCACAATACGATTATGTCTCAAATTCAGTATTGTTGAATGTATCATGGGAAGCTACGGTGAAGGCTTTGTGGGACAAGTTAGGGACTTTGTACCAATCTAAGTCTCTAGTGAATAAACGTTTCTTGTGGAAAAAGTTGTATAACCTGAGGATGAAAGATGGAGACTCGGCAACAGAGCATAAGAACGCATTTAATGCTATGGTAAGTTAGTTAGCATCTGTTGATATTAAAATTTCAGAAGAAGATAAGTGCATCAGTTTGTTGTGTTCTCTACCAGATTCGTGGGATAGTCTAGTTATTGCAATAGGTAGCAATGCAACTACCTTGCAGTTTGATGAAATAGTCTCATCCTTGCTGACGGAGGAGATGAGATGGAAAAATATGGAGAGCTAGAATGGTGATGCCTTGTTTGTAGGAATATGGTCCTAGAACAGAAACAAAAATAAGTCATTAAGTGGGAGACCTAAATCTCCAAGAAAACCTATAAAGGTTGTGTGCTGGAAAGCGGAAAGGAAGGTCACTATAAAAGGGACTATAAATCTAAGGCTCCTGATAAAGGAAAGGGATCTGATGATGCTTCTTCTGCAGAGGTGAAAACCACTTCAAATGAAGGTGGGGATGTGTACTTGGCTTCTTCAAGTACACTTGTAGATCATGAGGCATGGTTGATTGACTCAGGTGCATCCTGTCACTTCACTCCCCATAGAGAGTGGTTCTGCGAGTATGAGAAATATGACTGTGGTGATGTCTTCTTAGGGGATGATAAGAAGGCTATAATTGTTGGTCATGGAAAAGTCAAGTTGAAGTTGCAAGGTGGAAGGGTTAGAACACTTCCAGGTGTTCTACATATTCCTGCATTGGCTGGAAATCTGGTTTTTGTAAGAAAGTTGGATGATGCAAGTGTAAAAACAGTGTTCGAGAAGGATACCTACAAGATGGTTCGGGGAGCACTGGTATTGATGTGGGGAGTTTGAATTGGAACTTTGTACAAGCTACAAGGTAGCACTGTTGTTGATGGGTGCAACATTTTTGTGGTTCCTGAAAGTGGAGTAGAAAATCTAGTGGTCTTTGGAGAGAAGAACATGTTGAGGCATCAAAAGCTTGGACATATTGGAGAAAAGGGCCTTCAAATACTTCATGGTAAAGGTATGGTAGAAGTTATGAGTAATAGCTCTCTAGATTTTGATTTATGTGAAAATTGTGTATATGGGAAGTAGAATCGGGTGATTTTCCCCTCTGGTAGTAAGAGGGAGAAACAAATATTAGAGCTTGTGTACAGTGATGTGTTTAGACATGTGAAGGTTCCATCACTGCGTAAGTCTATGTACTATGTATCATTTATGATCTGATAATCATCCTATGAGTGATCTCAATTAAAGATTTATTAAATGAAGGTATTACAGACTCATATGTTGGTGTGTGTGTCTATATTATTTAAGCAACGGATCGATTAGATTGCAAATACACAGACACTTGAAATGGAAAACAACAGAGAAACACCGTAAACAAATACAAGAACACAACAAATTAATAAGGAGTTCACCCTATCCTCCAGGGCTACATCTCTAGTCCAGCTCCCAGTGGTGGCCTTATTTTATTGTGTCTTGAAGTAGAGAATTACAATGAAGGAGCTCAACATGAGTCTCCTAAAACAGATTGGCTTGGTTGAGTGGTTCTTGGATTCCCCAAGCCATTGGAGTACACAGACTCTCTTCCTTGCCAGCTCTTTGACCTCTCTGGTCTGACAGATCCTCTTAGGAATGGCTTGAGTCTCTCAAGCTCTCGGGTGTTCAACGTTACCTTTCGTCAGCTCATCCCTCTGCCTTCTTTCTGCTTTTTGCTTGATTGGTTCTTCTCTTTTCTGTCTTCTATCTTCCTCTCTGGGTGTGTGCTTTCTGTTCTCTGTTCATGGCTTTGAACCATTCGAGCTCATGGTGGTTCATTTCCTCTTCGGCCTCTGTCGATTCGCCTGTTATAGCTTTGCTTGGAGTTCCCTGTTTCGGCATCATCATTAGACTCATAGGGATGGCCACTTGTCCTCCTGTGAACTGCGTCAACTTGCCTCATCGGTTCGTTTCTTTAGTTACGTTATGGAATGAGTCATTTGCCACCATGGCGGTCAATTTGGACTTCAAATTCTTTCATATCGCAGCTTAATCCCTCGTCAATTCCGTCTTCTCCATCGGGCGTGATCTCAGCTGTTAGATCTGGAGCCCCCAGATCCGATGCCATTCACTCATCCTGCGCGGTTGACTAGCTCAACCATTAGCACGCGATGAGCGGCAATTTTATTTGCTTCTCTTGCCATGCGTCGGGTGCTAAGTGGAATCGCTCCTTTTTCATCAAAACTGCTTACCGCCCATGGACGCCCCTGATCAATACCATCGGTTTTGGAGCATGTCCCACCTTTAGCGCTTAGTCTTTTGTCCCACTATTTTCCCCGCTCCCACACAACCGAGTGCTTGGGGATTCTCCATTTTGAGGGTTTTCGCCCAGCGATGCACGATTAGCACTAATCGCACATCAAAAGCTCCCATTGTTTCCCGATCTGGGCCTCTCAAGGGCTAATTTCACCTCCCGTGCAGTCTCCATGAACCTTGGTCAGCACGCTTTGACTGAGGTCCTCGTCGTTCCACGCTAGCTGCCACTATCACTGGTTTAAAGGTGTTTTTGATCGTTGTCTTAAATTCTTTGAAGTTTGTCCCAACTTGGTACAACCATGGCTCTATTAATCATTCTTTATGGATCCAATTCCAATCACGCCCTTCCCACTTAAAAGCTTTTGGACCAACAAAAGTTGGTTTTCTTTCAAGCATCGACTAAGTGAGGATATTGTTGTCTCACTTGCCCAATCTCAATCCACTTTGCACTACTCAACTTCGAACATTTGAGTCCAATTCTAAGGTACTCAACATCTCCTCTGCACGTTGTCCTCACCTTCTATCCAAGATTGTGTCTTCCTGCAATTCATTCATATATTCAGGTAGTAGGTCATCAATAGAAGGTAATTGACTTTTCTCTTTAGGATCCTCAATCATTGAAGGTTCAAACAATCTCAAGAAATTTGCATTTACGACTGAGTAGATGTGCATGTAAGCTGGTAGATCAAGGAAGCATTTTCACCAATCTTCTCAAGTATCCTAAAAGGTCCATACCTGATAGACTTTAGCTTTTTACCTTCACCTTGCATCCTGTTGTTATAAACATATTTGGGCACTGTAACCCAAAACAAATATGTCCATAAACCAAGGGATTCTAAACCCATAAAAGTGTTGTTTCATACCGTAAAGGAACAAGGTCAGCTGAGTGCATCATTTCCCAGAAGTTCTCCCTGAAAAACTGCTCAGAGCTAGTCAAAACTAGACCATACATACTGCTCCATGTTGAGGGTGCGATGCATCTCATCTTTTACACATAGAGGGTGCGATGCATACTAAAAAGTCCTTCTGTAGGGTGTGATGAGTGAGATCAAACAAATGGTAGAGGTAGTTTTCTAGGTGGAAACCCAGAGAATCTTCTAGAAACTGCTCATTTGACACTTGCCTATCTGAATTCACCTAGGGATGAGTAAGAGATCATGAAATCTCCAAGTGGAACCAAGAACTATCAGAGAAATGACACTAATCAAAATCCCAGATGCTGACTCACCCCCCTGCAAACATCTATATATGGATCCCTCATCCTAGAGATCCAGAGGCTGGAATTTTGTATTTTGTAAGGAAGTGTTGTTGGTTTCTCTAAGAAACATTGTAGTGTTGGGTGATCTAGTCTTTTCATGAGGTGTAGAGGGCTTTCATTCTGGGAGGATGGTGCTAGGTTAGATCGCGGGGTTGTAATCCTCTCTTCTACTACTTCTATCAATAAATCTATTTGAGTTTTCCTCCATATTATTGTATATTTCTGAATCTTGTATTGGTGTATGCATTTGTATGGTTAATATACATCTGATTCTCTATTGTTTATGGTTATAGATCTCTATGCTTTGATGGTATTATGCTTCTTTGACTCTACAGGTGTTCTTTGAAGTGGGACAATTGAGGAAAGAGTGGTGAAGCTATGTCAAAGGAGGGAGGAAACAAGCAAGGAGCCAAGCGAAATACTGAGGTTGGTACTCTTTGCTTCTCTCTCATCTATCTCTCATAAAGGAAAACACAAGTAACTTTAGTTTGATTGTTTCTAAGATAGGTACTCATCTTAGTGGGACTAGCAACTATGAATGGACACTAGTTTTCCTGATAACAAAATGGCGACTCGGTTGGGAAATGAATAGTTTGATTGTCAATTACTGTTGTTTGCTTTATAAACTATAGATGGAGCCTAAAGTTAAGCCAGCTAGCCTTTGAACTGTTTTTTCTATGCAACTGCAAAGTAGATCAACGCTGCTTCAGTCAATCTCCGAGTTAGTTTATGAACTGAACATCTGAATTGCAAACATCCTAAGTGCCCTGGTGATGGCTCAAACAACCTCATTAGATCAACCCCTATACTTTGTGTTTATTGTCTATCACTAGCTCAACCTAAATCCCTGAACTTAGCTGCAAATTGTGAGTGAAAACTAAGCTCAATCTCGTCCTTGGACCATCGCACTGTCTCCCATTGGCAACCTTGATGCATAGCACCTCCCGTGTGTTGCAGGTGAGATGCATCCCTGTTTCCCTGTGTTACAGGTGCGATGATTGAATGAGACTGTTTCTGCCTCCGGATTTTGGTTTTTCCTTCATTGTTTTCAGCTCTATTCAGTAGTTTTGCTGTCTATGATCAGTATATCACTATTGAAACTCTCTTCCTTTGCATTATTCAACCTCCATTGATAAAGAATTGTGAATGTCCTTTTATGTATTTTTCATCATTTACAGTTCTCCTTTGCAAATAGTAGCTTAATAGAACTATCGTCTTTTGATTTGAAAGTGTCGCAAGTGTCATTTTCAGTCAAAGAAAAAAGTTTTGTAAAGTCTTCCTCTTTTAGATAGTCGATTACACTTTTGCCATTGTATTTGATTTGAATCATCAATTCTTTGAAGTGTCGAAAGTAGTTTTCAAGTTGAAATTGAAAGTGTCATCTAAATCTTCCTTTCATTTTTGAAAAGAAATTGCTAAAGTGTCGCTTTGAGGAAAGATAGTTTAGATCTGTACTTAGTTTTCTTTTTGTCATTCTCACATTAAGGAAACTGAAAAACAAATACGTGCATGTGCATTTGCATTTAGACTGCATGCGGAAATTGATTTAGGACAGTGCATCTTAGTGTGTGCTCTCTGATCTATGTTGAAAGAATTTTACTTCTCTTTCCTTAGTAGCTAGGATTTTCATTGCAAAAGGAAAGTAAATGATTGTTTATCATCTTAGATTGCATATTTAGGAATTGTATATCTACATTACACGGTGAACCTTAAAGGCAAACTTCTTAAGAAAGATCAACTGTAAAATAAACCTCAATGAACATAACAACGCTTTGGAACCTAATGTATAACATCTAGAAGTCTAGGCTAGAGACGTATTCCGGCGTCGTAAAGCCTGGTAACTATTGTTTTCATCATAGGTTGGGTGATTCCTCCTCCTTGATATGACAAGTGCCAGTATGGACTTGTGCTCCCACATACCGTCGAGTATATATTGGGAGACCACAATAGGCTATATCCTTTATCCTTAGGAAGCCGTATCTGCCACCCTATTGATCGCAATGCACTGAACACAGCATTCGGGAAGATTAACTGTCGTACGTAAAAAGTATTCTGCAGTTTTGCGATTGGTTTGGTAATCCCTCTGTCTAGATTTCCAGAGTAGTCACTTTCGTTCCTTTTCAGACTCCTTAAAAGAAAAGCTCCGTCTGAGCACTTGTCACTTCAGTCTCATTAAAAATCGAAGGCAACTAAAGTCATCTTTTGCTTTTTCTCAACTCTTTAAAATTGAAAAAGCAAGTTGTGTCAAAGCGTAATAAAATTTATTTTAATCGGAATAACATCATTGTTCCCTCGTTGGTCTTAGGTTGAGAAAATGGAGTCCACCAATCAAGGATTTCCCCTTGGGGGGAATCCTAGTCCTTTTTCTTCTTGGGGAGATGTTGGTGCTCCACACATGGCTATATTGTCCCTTCCAGGACTCACAATTGGCTTGCCAGTATGGCTTTTCTCGACCTCTGTCGTTCAAAACATCGTAATTCCTCAGCAATCAAATCAGCAACCAGATGATACTGAAGTCGCTCCCCCACCTTCTACTTCATTTGTTTCTCCCTCTCCTTCTTCCTCTTCACTTGGTGAAGCTAGTAACACTAAAAACCAAGTAACTGGGAAGAAGAAGAAAGGGAAGGAGAAGAAGAAGAATAAGCCAACGGTGAAAGGGGGCAACCATGCATCGTTTGGTGAAAATCCACACATTGCACCATCCAAACCTAAATATCCATCTGTCATTTGCAAAGGAGACCACTATCATCGAGATTATCCTTGCATCTCACGGATCTTAAGGGACTGGTCTCCCCGCTTGCACAATCTGGTGTCTTCAACCTCTGACGATCATGTTGAGAGCACACCATCAACTAGTGAAAATGAAGTCAATGGACAGAAAGGAAGATCTAAATTTCCTTGTAGATAGTGTGAAGGCGATCACGCCCTCCACCGTTGTCCGTTCTTGGACGAAGCTAAAAGAGTCTTGGATAACCATCCTGCTTCACCGCAGCGACTTCCTCTTGGATACAAAAAACTCTTGTCGAGCCCATCACTGGTTGAAAATCTAACTGACACACCTTTGTTGTCGATCGAAGCACCTATCATTGAAGATAAACCCTCTGAGTCTGCATAGACCAAAGCCAACAGGTCGAGACGATAGTTGACCCAGTCTTGTCTTCAGAAGGTCCACCTTCAGATGATACAGTCACCAAAGAGAATGAGAACGACACCATTCAAATTCCTTTTGTTAACATAGAATCCGATGAACATGGGGGAAATCTACCCAATCCTTTAATGCAGGAAGGAAGTTTGTCAAAGATTCATCTGGTTGTTTATTCGATCCCTCCTCCAAGAAATCTAGTCGTTTCCTTCGATTGGAATCTACTAGGGAGACCCCGCTTACCATCTAATGTACCATTCGGAATCATAGTACAAGCTTACAAAATGATCATGGCTGGTACTATCATAGATGAAGGGGCTTCCATGAGTATCCTTTCCTCAACTACTTGGAAAGCGCTTGGTTCGCCACCGCTTCTACCTGAGATTCGAAATCTGTCAGGCTTCAACAAAGGAACCAGTCGACCATTAGGGATCCTTCCAAATTTTCCTATAACTTTGAGAAGGAAAACCGTTCATCTAAACATGATGGTAGTCCAAGGGCCTCTAGATTACAATCTACCCCTTGGGCGTGACTACATTTACAACATGGGAGCTATTGTTTCATCACTCTTTCGAGTGATGTGTTTCTCGTATGAAGGCAGAATGGTCCAGCTCATTGACCAGCTTTCATTCCCTGATTCAAACACAGCTACTAGTCAAATGCCATCCCTAACTGGCCTTTTTGCACAAGGAATTTCTGATCAACCTCCAGTCCGTCCACCTAATGAGTGCAAGTGATTCAGTGAATGTGACGAAACCCAGGGGGAATGCGCCCTGGTCTGCTTCGGCAGGAAAACCCCAGATATAAGGTAGGTTTCCGCGTAGGATATATGACTAGTCTAACACACCCGTCCATTTAGGAAAATGGGATTAGACTGGAAAAGGATTCCCTCATCAAAGGTTATGCTAGTGGAAGCTCCCACCATTCACCTTTGTCTATTTCGATGGATAGAGCCAAGGAAGTGTTTTGTCTACAAATGCGGATGAAAAAACCTTGCTTTAATGCAAGAACTTCCATATGGTAACCTAGAAACTCTACTTCTGTTTATACCTGGGGGCATGCAAACCTTTTGTATGCAAGTGAAAAGCGACCAGTGTAACTCTAACCTCGTAGTTTTTGCTAACTTCAACTGCTTAAGTTAGGTGATTGGTCTAGTCAACCATTCACCTTTGCCAGGACCGATGGAAACGACAAAGTAAAGGAAAGGTTTCCCATTGAGAAGCTATCCTACCTAACCTCAGTAGTTATTTAAACCCTAGGACAATAGTTAGTCATTTCTAGCTTACATATAAAAGGCTCTGAAGCAAAGTTGTGTATGGGGCAAGCTCCCTAAAAAATGAACCTACTAATGAGAGACAACCATATTATATGACTGGCACGAGAAATGTTTCCGCAAAGTTCAAGCTCGTTAAAAAATAAACCTAGTTATGAGCACATGTTCCCCCAGAGTTCAAGCTCATTAAAAAATGAACACACTTTCGGTAAATAACCTTTGTGATTGCATTACTATCAGCTTTTGAGCCTTGGTTGTGTTCTTACCATCACCTCCACTTTTTAGCCAATCATCCGCCTCCACTTGATTGTTTACCCTCTTGAGGAACAGATGCGATGAGTGATTCTATTAGCCATCTTCTTTACACTATTGTGATTGAAGAGTTTCAACCTTACCTGGAACTAGCTGCTACCCAAAAATATCACTTGTTCCTCAAAGATGAGTCTCTTTTAAGCCCTTTTTAGACTCATAAGATATAAAAAAATTGCCAAGCAATTGGCCTCTCTAGCTCGTTAAAGTGATTGGAAGTGCCATCCCTCCTCTATGTTTTAATCTTTTTTGGACCTGAGGGATCATTACACAAAAATATCGAGCACTTGTCTTTTTCTGCTCGTTAAAGTGATCGGAAAGTCATCTCTTTTGTATTATTTTATACTTTTTCGGACTTAAGGGATTATACCATGAAAACGGATTACTGGAGTTTCCTTTTTGTCTCTTTTTAGACTCTCTAAAACTAAAAAGGATCGAGTTATCTTTGTCGTTAAACTTGTTAAAACAATAGCGACGAACTTGTCCATTACAGACAAGAGCGAGTTTCACTGTCACTAGGCTCTCTAAAACTTAGCGATAGATTTGGCCGAAGGGAAAGTTATAGAACAAGCATATGTTATCCTCCTCAAGCCTGACAAAAATAAAGAGGTATTGGTCAAAAATGACTGGGGAAAAATTGGGAAGAAAACTTGAAGAACTTTATTAGTAGTAGGTCGCTCTTGAACATGACACTTTCACTCCATCACCATGATTGAGTCGGGTTGGGTTATTCCGTTTGCTGGTCATATCACCATTGGTCCTCCGTACCATCCATTTTTGGGGTTAACGCTACCAATCAATTGTAAGTGTCACCGATATGTTCAAGAGAAGTCGCTTAGAGAATTCACCAACCTGGCTTACTCCTCATCTGCTACAATACCTTCACGCTCCATTATTTCATGACTGCCACCCTGAACCTTGTATCATCAGGTCGTTTTCACCTCCACAAAATCATTTTCTCCATTCTGTATCGTAGATGTGGGATTCATTAAGGCCCTCCTACGACTGGCCACTTCTTGTCGACATGAGCTCATTATCCAAGAAGTCAACTTAGGAACAACCCTTTCAGTACTTTGAAGCTTGCATGCCTCAATGGCAATTTTCTTAATTCCGACGACAGGTTTACATCAATGGCCTTCGACCTAAAGATTTTACGTGGTGTTCAAAATTGACTCATGTATTCACACCACGTGAATTGTACTACAGTACCTTGAGGTTCATCATCATTATCGGTGATTCCTTGCACCTGTTAATAGCTTACATCATTGGCTGGTAATCTGATGATGTCTTTCCATGTTCGACATCAGAACATCTTTTCACATGGATCAAATTGTACTTAGAGTGAAGATTGAACGAGTTTGAAGACCCTGGATCTAGTTTCATCCATCCGGGTTGCGATATATTCAGGAAAAATAAATACATCAAATTTACATCATAGCTGCACAGATAATCATCCAAGCCAAGGGATGATGGCTCTACTAGAATCGTCAGTCTGCCACACAGACGGTTGTCTGTCCTATGTACATGAAAATGAATTTATAAAGCTGAGCATGGGAATGCCTGCCTCAGCTAGATCATAAAAATATTATGAAGATAATGTATTGTATTGTATATTATTATAGGTCACCTTCTAGTTCGAAAAACCTCGGATCCTTATGATAAAGCATTTCACCCGACATCAGAATATTTATGACCTCATGCTTTAGGGGGCAACTGTTATAGACATATTTGGGCACTGCAACCCCAAACACATATGTCCATAAACCAAGGGATTCTAAACCCCTAAAAGTGTTGTTTCATACCCTAAAGGAACAAGGTCAGCAGATTACATCATTTCCCAGAAGTTCTCCCTGAAACACTGCTCAGAACTGATCAAAAATAGACCATACAGACTGCTCCATGCTAAGGGTATGATTCATCTCACCTGTTACACATAGAGGGTGCGATACATACTAAAAATCCCTTCTGTAGGGTGTGATGAGTGAGAGCAGACAAATGGTAGAGGCGGTTTGCTAGGTGGAAACCCAAAGAATCTTCTAGAAACTACTCATTTGACACTTGCCTCTTTGAATTCACCCAGGGATGAGTAAGAGATCATGAAATCTCCAAGTGGAACCAAGAACTATCAGAGAAATGTCACTATTCAAAATCCCAGAAGCCGACTCACCTCCTACAAATATCTATATATGGATCCCTCATCCTAGAGATTCAGAGGCTGGAATTTTGTATTTTGTAAGGAAGTGCTGTTTGTTTCTCTGTGAAACATTGTAGTGTTGGGTGATCTAGTCTTTTCATGAGGTGAAGAGGGATTTCATGCTGGGAGGATGGTGTTGGGTCAGACCACGGGGTTTTAATCCTCTCTTCTACTACTTCTATCAATAAATATATTTGAGATTTCCTCCATATTCTTGTATATTTCTGAATCTTATATTGGTGTATGCATTTGTATGGTTAACATACATTTGATCCTATATTTTTTATGGTTATAGATCTCTATGCTTTGCTGGTATTATGTTGTTTTGACTCTACAGGTGTTCTTTGAAGTGGGACAATTGAGGAAAGAGTGGCGAAGCTCTGTCAAAGGAGGGAGAAACAAGCAAGGAGCCAAGCAAAAGACTGAGGTTGGTACTCTTTGCTTCTCTCTCATCTATCTCTCATAAAGGAAAACACAAGTAACTTTAGTTCGTTTGTTTCTAAGATAGCTACCAGTCTTAGTGGGACTAGCAGCTCTGAATGGACACTAGTTTTCCCAATAACACCTATCCTTGCTGATATACAACTAAACTTGGTCTCCATCTTGAAAACTATGCTCCATCCGATGCTTGTCATGCCTAGCCTTGTATTTGGCTTGGCTCTTTTCCAACTATTCCTGTAATGCCTGGTGGATCTTCTGGATCTGTTCAATGAACCTAGTTGCTTTGTCCACATCACTGTGTTCATCAACTATGGTATCTTTACCAAAGACAAAATCCAAAGGAGACCTTGGTATGAAACCAAAATAGGTCTCAAAAGGAGATCTCTATGTAGAATAGTGTTTTGTTCTGTTGTAAGCATGCTTCACATAACACAAATGTTGATCCCACAGCTTAGGATGTTTGTTGCAATATCCTCTGAGTAACTGGATCACTGTCCTATTAACTACTTCTGTCTGGCCATCGGTTTGTGGATGAAAAGTTGTGCTTTTCTTCAGTTGGGTGTCCAT
>APFE031618387.1:29281-42256 GCA_000404065.3 Pinus taeda | reverse complement strand
TATATAGTGAATGTTGTAGTCTACAATTAGAGATTTAAGCTCATTACAACATCTTCTACACATTCTGGAACATGTAACTAGTTTTCTTAATAAAAATTAGTGTTTTTTCTTGCCTAAAAAAGTGATTGTGAAAAAAGAGATTGTTTTTGGGTATGTTGTAGTGCTAAGTCATGGTCTTGGCCCATAGTATGCTATGGTTAATGATATCCATGGTAAATTGGGAGTGAGTATCCATGGTTAAACATACTGCTATATTGTAAGTTTTATTTTAATTGTGAAATGAGAGATGGTTGTTGGGCATGTGGGATTGATGAGCCATAGTATTGACCCATGGTATGGTATGGTTAATAATATCCATGGTAAAGTGGGGGTGAATATCCATGGGTAAAAATCTTGTTATATTGTAAGTATTAAGTTTTTATATGCCTATTGATGAAATTTAGATATGGTTACAAAAGTATTATTTTAATTTATATAGTAAAATGGATCTTAATTTATAGCTACTACTTATATATTATATATTTTCATGTGATGGAGGGTGTAGATATATCTCAAAAGTAATTATCTTCTTTTTTTATTTTATATTTAATCAAAAAAATGCTATACAATTAAATTCAAATAAAATATTTATAAAATATTTTGATTGTGAAATGAGAGATGGTTTTTGGGTATGTTGTATTGGTAAGTCATGGTATTGGCAATGGTATTGTAACAAAACCTATTTACAAGTTAATACTATCTATGGTAAAGTGAATTTTAATATCCATGGTTAAACATATTGTTATATTGCAAGTTTATTGTAGGTATTAAAAATTTTATGTGCTTATTAATTAAATTTAAATATGCTTACAAATCATTATTTTAATTTATAAGGTAAAATAGATCTTAAGTTAGAGGTTCTACTTCTATGTTATATATTTTAATGTAACTGCATATTATGATTTCTTTTATCTAAAAAGTTATTCGTATTTAAACAAATTTACAATATAACAAGTTGCATTTTATTATTTTTATTTCTTTTAACTTTTTATGGACACTACAACATCTCCTCCATACTGGGACCTATATTACTTTTAACCAACATGTAAATGTTTACAAATCCTTTGTCTTATAAATTGAACATATTAATATAAATCCAACATTTTAAGTCATCATGTAAAAATGTTGACAAAAAAATTAAATTCAAATAAAATATTTTGATTATGAAATGAAAGATGGATTTTGAGTATGGTGTATTGATGAGTCATGGTATTGGCCATGGTATTGTAAAAAAACTTAATATTTATGATAAAGTGGACATAAAAATCTATGGTTAAATGTATTGTTATATTGTAAGCTTATTATAAGTATTAAAGTTTTATGTTCTTATTAATTAAATTTAAATGTAGTACATAATCATTATTTTATCTTATAACATAAAATGGGTCTTAGCTTATATATGCTACTTATATGTTTTATATTTTAAAGTGATATGTATATAATGTGTGTGGGGTGAGACCCTCAAGGTCCACCCAAATATATCAATATAAATATTATATTACTGCAATAATACTATGTAAAATAATGGCAAAAACCTCTAAGTATCCTGGGTCTAGGCTTCCTAAGCCTAACCTCCCAATACAATGGAAAAATACCTCCGAAAATCCCACACAATCTAGGTGAGAATTCTTAGGGTAGGGAAAAAACTCTCAACCCAACCCTCTAAAACATAAAAAAAAACCTATAATCCTATTATAGATATATGTCATATGCCTTCTCCAACCTTTCCCCAAAATCATATATCAAATCGGAAAAGAAATCACCCTAAAATGGGTGGTATGGTCATTGTTACTGTAATTGGCCAATGTAATAGGTCGCATAGCAACTTGACTCTTGTTTTTGGACTTGCGCTTAGACATGTGGTTTGATTTCACTCTACCACATGTCGAAAAACCAATGTACATTTCCTCCTTCACTGTTGCAACCAAATTTTGCTAAAAAAGCCTCGATCCTACTCGGCTCTTCCCCTACCCTACCTCATAGTTAGATAGGGTCCCATATGCATATAGGGTGGTTTCATCTCCACTTTTAGCCTACACTATGAGGGTAGGAACATGTATGAATCTATGTGAACCTTTTTCCTAAAATTCCATCTCGTTGGGTGTGTTTATAGTGGTCTCATGGGAATTAGGGTGGTGAAGGGCCATGTCTCTTCACCTTTCCACTCTAGCCACCTGTGCATGTAACCTATGGGGTGGAAATTCAAGGTCAAGACACCACATGAATCCCCATGCATATTAGATTTTACCCATGTCACTCAAATTAATCCACACATCCTCCATCATGTGCAACCTCATCCACACTAAGTCCCAATCCATGTTACAAAAATTGGTGCTACTTTCTTCCAAAAGGGTGAATGTGCCAAGTGATGTCATGACTTGTATAGCTTGGGGGATAGCAGGGAACACATTAACACAAGTTCCCAATCCATCTCCAAGGTGATTCCATGTCCAATATCATCCATTGAACTGGTCCAAACATCATAAACACCATTGCAACCATGTGTCACATACAAAGTATGATCTCTATTTAATATGCCTTGCACTCTCTTTCTAAGATGCAATATGATGGCACATGCATCTATACTGTGAAGGCCTAACATTCTCCCCCACCAAAAAAAAAATTGTCCTCAAAAACAAACCCCCTTAGCATCTTAGCCATCATCAAGGCATAACATCATCATCATCATCACCATCCCAAATAAGACTACTCATCAAATTTGTACCTCATGCTATAAAACAACCACCTCATCATACTACTTGAACCATGAGAAGGTGTAATAGGACTACTCCTCTCACTCCAACCTCCAAAATAATTACTCCAATGCACCTCCTCTTAGATTGATTCAAATATAAATTACTCCTCCTACTCCCTGACCAAAAAGCAAGTCCCATGTAGATGATCTCTCAAAATCTCTTGTTCATCAAGAGATCAATCAGAATACATCACGAGTATCTACATTTCTTAAAGCCACCACATAAAGAATCCTCTTACAAAATCTATGATGGGTGCTAAGATGTCTCGCCCACTTCACTCATTGAAAAGTCCTCCCTATCTATGTCCATGGTAGCAGTCATGGCCCAGGATATTTACTCAGTTCTTGGACACAATACCACAACAAAACCAACTCCATTCTACGTACTCCCCAAACTTACATGCCCTTGCACCAATGATTTTTTTTTGGGGGGAAATCTTAAATTTTTTGTTTAAAATTGATTTTTGATTGCATATATGGATTCAACATATAAAAAATTCCATGGGGCACTTGAAATTGTGGAGAGTTTATACAACTCAAACTTGTGATTCTGAGAAATCCCTACCACATACACACACACATTTCATATAATAATAATAAACAACATAATTTTAAATATAATAATAAATATATTTAATATATTTTATATACTTTGATGTAGTTTTTCTGGATTTATGACATTGAACCATTTTGAGTTGACATTTCGAATCAATGAGTGTGGTTCATCACCAGGACAACAATGAGGAATTTGATCTAGTATTAGGGAATAATAGGGTTGAGATGCAAGAAAAAGGTGAAAACCCCAATACTTTTGAATTTCTTTGGTTTTCCCATTTATCTTGCATCTCTACCCTATTTATTCCCTGAGTTTGGATTAGGTTTCTCATCATTGTCCTAATGATGAACGACATTGGATAGTTTGAAATGATGACTCAAAATTTCTCATTGTGATGAATCTGGAAGAGCTACAACAAAGCATTATGAATCATAGAAGCCTGAACTCTAAATATGAAATCATCCTAAAATAAATAATCACTAGCACAATCACATTAATAAATGTGGTTGATATAAATCATTGTCATTTTCCATTTTTTATATGTTAATCGACATATGAAAATGATATTGAACAAAGTATATGAACCACATTTATTAATATGCTTGTGCTAGTTGATGATCAACATGCATAGGGAGTATTAGTTTATCATGGTTGACTATGGTTTCCTATAGCTAAATATGTTCAATTTATGGTTGAGGATTTATTATGGTAAACATATAGTTGACTATGGTGAACATTGTTGTCCACAACTAACTATAGTTAACTATAATATAATATGTTTGTCTATGGTTAACGATGGTTGTTAATATTTGATTGTGGTTGTCCATGGTTGACTATGGTTGGGCATGTTATCCATGGCTAGCCATAGTTTTATATCATAGATTACGGTCGTCCATGTTGACAATGGATGACCGTGGTCAACCATGTTCAATACTGGTGACCTTGGCTAGCATGTTTCACCATCCTAACCATGATTGACAATGGATTTCCATGTTGAGAATGGGTTGACCATAGTTTTCCAAGGTTAACTATGGTTAATCATAAATGATGATGGTTGGTCATGGTTGACGACTGTTGACCATGGTTTAATAGGCCAATTATAGTTGACTATGGTTGACTATGGTTAATTAATGTTGACTATGGTTGACCAAGGTTGACCATGATCAACTATGGTAAACCATGGCAACTAGAATCAATTATAGTTGATGATGGTTGACAATGTTAACCATAGTTATCTATGGGCTATGATAGTTAATTAAGGTCAACCATAGTTAACCACAGTAAACCATAGTGACCATAGTTGACTACGATTGACCACATTGAGCGTGGTTGACCATGGCTGGTTGTGGTGACTATTGTTGATCGAAGATGACTAGTTTACTTATGGTCGAACGAAGTTAATAATGGTTGACTATGCTTGTGGTTGACTATATGGTGATTATAGTTGATTGAAGATGACCCTGTTTGTTCATGATCGATTAAGGTTGACTATGGTTGACTATGGTTGACTAATATTGAGATGGATGACTATGGTTAGCCTTTGTAACCATGTTTAACAGTGGTCAACCATGGTTTGACTTTTTTTTTGTCACATTATAATGTTGATTTGGTGTTTATCACATTACAGTGTTGATTTTTGTTTGTCATATTTTGACACAACTTTTTTCTCATCACATGTCACATCAATTTTTGTTCATCATATTGCTACCTTGATTTTTTTTATGCATTGTAACATTGACATTCATTTTTCAAATTACGATGTCAAATTTGAATATGGTTGTCTATGGTCAACTATGGTTGAGTATGGGCAAACATTATTGATCATGGTTGTCAATGTTCAACTATAAATGAATATCATGGCTGACCATGTCAATCATGGATTACAATGATGACCTTGGGTGACCATAATTGAATTCGTTTGACCATGGATGAATATGGTTGCATGGTTGAAAAAAATTATATGAAAAATCAAATATTGAAAATGCTTAAATATTAAATAAACTTGAAGCTTTATCAAATATAAATGTTAAACCTTATTCATAAATCTTAATATGATTAATAAACCTTATAAATAAAATATTATTAAACCTTATTAATAAACCTTAATATTAAACCATTTTAAAATAATAATATCACTATTAGACTTTGACTATGGTTAACATTGACCAAGGATGAATATAGTTGAATGTGGTTAATTATGGCTAAATAAAATTGATTATGGTCAACACATGGTTGATTATTTAAAAGTTAACTACAAATGTTAGACTACAAATTTTGACTATGTTTGACTATGTCATTATGTTGTGACATTGTTATTTGTTTATCACAGTCCAACATCTCTTTTTTTTGTCACATTGTCTTGTTGGATTTGGTTCATCATATTGTGATGTTGATTTTTTGTTTATCACATTGTGACAATGATTTTTTGTTTGGCACATTGCAATGTTGATTTTTCATTTCAAAAAATTTGTTGGTGGTTTTTTGTTTGATATATTGCCTTTAACTTAACTTGATTGCAAACTCTGGTAATATTTCAGAGTCTGATGGATAGGAGTGAGGCCAATTGACTAACCTCACTCATGTCTATCGGATTTCATAATATTCCTAGAATTCACAATTGAGATAAGGATCCAAATTATATTTCGATGTTAATTTTTTTCCTCGCATTATGATGTCGTTATTTTTCTCATCACATGTGATGTCAAATTTTGTTCATCAAACTGTGGTGTCATTTTTTTTTCAATAAATGACAATGTTGATTTTTTCTTGAGATATTGTGATGTTGACATTTATTTATGATATTGCGATATGGATTTTTGAACATGATTGTTTATGGCCAATTGTGGTTGACTATTGGTGAACATTGTTGACCATGGTTGTCAATTTTTAACCATAGATGAATATGGTTGACAGTGTTCACTATGGTTAACCTTGTTAACCATGGGTGACCAGGGTGACCATGATGACCATAGTTAAGTTATTTTGACCATGGTTGAATATGGTTGCACTATTGAAAAAAGTTATAAAATTATTAATATTGATATTATTTTTAATCCTTGACGATGTTTGTTTAAGGTTGACTATGGTCAACCATGGTTGTCTGAGGTAGACTATGGACAAGCAAATTTGACAGAGGATGAATAAGGTTGAATAAGGTTGATTATGGCTAACTATGGTCAACATATGATTTATTAAGTTTGACCATATTGACTATCATTGACTATAAAGGTGGACTACAAAGGTTGACTATCTTTTCTTATGTCATCATGTGGTGACATTTTTATTTTTTCACAATAGGGAAAGATCATTTTTGTGTTTGTCACATTACAAATTTGTTTTTGATTCACCATATTGTGATGTTGATTTTTTCTTCATCATCTTGTGGCATTGATTTTTGTTTGTGATATAGCAACATTGATTTTTTATTTTTCATATCACAACATTTATTTTTGTTCATCACAATGCAATGCGAATCTTTTGCTAATCACATGCAACATACATTTTCAATCATCGCATTATGATATTGATTTTAATTAATTAGTTTTCCATGTTGAGTTTTATTTGATATATTGTGACATTGATATTTATTTGTCACATTATGATTTCAATTTTCAAATATAGTTGTATATGATTTGTTGGCTTAGTGGGTCTTGACCTAGGTTCAGAGTTAATTGCACCAAACAAAACCGTACACTATTGGCCCTTTCGAAATCAACCCGCGTAGTGCAGGATGAAGTCTCACCTAAAGCAATATGGGGGGATGCTAGAATCAAGTTTCCGCATCCAGAGATCAATGTGATGTCTTCTATTGCATTATATCTACCTTCATGAATATCTATAAGCCCCTAGGGCTCGATACTGCAACTTCCTTTAAACGGTCTCTAGACCTTCAGGAAGGTCTATGGTAGGTCTTTGCTAACCCTTAACAGATGAATCAGCCACTTACACACACCATAAATTAAACCTAGATCTGAGTTCACATAGATCTACTTCAGTGCTTAATAAACACAACAAATGTATTATAATCTTCGTGTAAATACTTAACATGAATTTCATTCAGTTAATAAGACTTATCTAATAGAGTTGCACATTAATACATCATTATTTCATAAAGACATTATTCCATGACAACATATAACGCAAACATAAATAAAAGAAGTAAACAGATAAAAGCATGAATTTCTTCAACAAACTTCTTTATTAATCTTCAAAATGATGTTATAGACTCAAAACTACCCTACACACTCAGCTATAGGGGTCCACGCACTCAGCTGTGAACTCTACTCTAGGCCTCCGCGCACTCAGCTACAGAGCCTTTTCCCTTCTATCTGCCCGCTATTTACTTTTGTTTTTCCTTAGACATAGACATAAGCATCTATCTCCTTAGACTCTCTAAGACACACATATTTATATCTTTCCACACACAATCCCATGGTCAATGGAATATGGATCGATCTCAAAACCGACTCGACTATACATAGACAAGGGGCTATAACCCTTTTTTGACTTCTAACTATCTACACACTCTGCATCCACAAATTGCGGAGACCTTACATCTTTTCACCAAAATTTACAACAAAACTTTGGTTTTTAACCCCAAAACTGACCCAAGGGACCCCATTCCAATAGACCCCCAACACAAAGGTCATGACTCGCCCTTGAGTGACTTGGCTAGCGCGGCAATATTGCTGTGAATATCCATCAACTCCACCTGCACAACTACAACCTCAACAGTGCTTTTGGTAGTTGCCTTCTTAACCTCTTCTATAAGCTGCTCTGTAGCTAGTCCTTCCGCGACTAGCTTGATATTTTGTTGTGTTTACGGCAAGCCTGTCAGCTTCTCCTGTATGTTGGTTGATAGTTGGTAAGCTTCTTCTAACCAAGGTCCCAACCTAGCCTTAATTACTACCTCCTTCTTCTGAGCTGCTTCCACTTCTGCGAGGAGCTGCTTCCCCTCTTGCAACTTGGCGAGGTGCTACGATGTAGCAATGGAGTGCGTTGTCACCCTGACCTCATCGTACTGCTTCTAGAACTCACAAATATATATATTTAAGATCTACAAGTTTGGGTATTCCTGCAGAGTCGTTACCAACTCTATCATCTGTTCAAACAAGGTCGTGCAGTCAGCGATTGTGTCATCCAAAGTGGCCATCCCTTCCTTGATGGCGGCTCCGCACTTTTCCCTGACCTCGGTCAGAGTTGTAGACTGTAGTTTGAGTCGGAGCTCCGTAATATTCATATTGAGTTCAAATTTAACTCACCCAACTTCTTCCTTTGCCTCGCGTACTCCTGCAGCTAATTTCCATATCTTAGCTTCCGTTTGTGCATCCTTTGGCATGTGCAACTCCGGCATTGTTATATCCGTCGATGCTACTGCAGCCTCTAGCCTCGAACTCTGTGCCTAGATTGTTTGTTTTTCCTTCAATTCCTACATTTTCTCAGTAAACATCTGTTTGTTATTCACCCTATATTTGCTGATCAAATAGAGAGTTCGCTGCTCTCGAGCTCTCAATTCCTCTATTACTCCTGCCTGCAACGCATGAAGAAATTCATTGGGGAGTGTTGCAATGGTTAGTGCGATGTCATTAAGGGTCCTTAATATGACTTGGTCAACAGTCGACTCCACACTTAGGGACCCTTCCAGTAGAGAAACCGTGCGAAGGTCCAATGTCCTGACCAATTCTGCAACCTGATTCGACCCAGGTGCCAGGCTCACTTGTGTAGCGCTCGCTCGACCTATGCTCACCTATATCCTTCTAGTCTAGATCTATAGCTTGCATATATCCTTCAGGACGCTCCCCAGTGTCTGCATGTACTATTGGTCAAATTGTTGCAACAGTTCGGTTGTAATATCCTAGACTTTGTCGTAGATCTCATTGAAATCGCCCTCTATCAAGATCATGGGATCAACCTGCATTTTGTCTCACTTTTGCTTCTTGCAGGGACCCTTCCGCTGCTCCTATCCATGCTTTCTTAGATGAAAGGGGGTGCTCTACCCCTCATCTCCCCTGCCGCACTATTCAGATTGTTCTTCCTCCTCTGTCGCAGGAGAACGAGACATACCGCTTCCATGTGAGTTGCGCTGCTCCTGCTCAGCCTGCTCCTTAGCAGCATGCTCCTTTTCCATCCAAGCCTTCTCTACATTTTCCTTCTTCCACTGTGTAGCCAACTTTTGTGCAGCCTGCTTTGTTGCATCCTTCCTTTCTTTTCTGTCGAGCTGCCCATGCCCTCACTGGTTTCGACATCCAAGTCTTATGGGGCATGCCACTTTGCTGGCCAGTGCTTGATCACCTCTTGAATGTCATGATTTGTGACCAAGTATGGTAAATCATACCATTTTTGTTGCAAGTCCTTTCGCACCTGAATGTAGATGTGGTGGGAGCCAACTTTGAACGCGGCATATGTTGACAATTGCTTTTACAAGGTTGGGGGCAACCTTTTCCGTTGATTGATGTCCATGCGGAGACTCATTTCCATAAACACCTAGAAGATATTTATTTCAGTGACCCACGCGGGGTCCTTCATGGCCCATAATGAGGTGAACTGTGCGGCCTCCGGCAACCCTTCCTTCAACGAAGGAAACTAGCTATCCTCTGACAGCTCCCATGCGACTAACACAATGGAGAGTAGAAACCATGCATAGTGGAACGGTTTGGTCTCATCCTAGACCTTGTGACAATTCGTAAGGAATTCCCTGCATAGGTACTACGACTAGTTAAATTGCACACCCTTCGTGCATTGTGCAGCTAATGATACCACAAGTGCCGAAACTTCGTCCATGGGACACTTTCTCATTACTTTTCCTGCCAGGGTTTTCCTAGCAAACTATACTGTGGGGTCATTGATAGAAGTTATTTAATATCCGTGCTGCATTTTCACAAGTGCAAACTCCTTCTTCATCTTGTCCACCAAATCTTTTTCTCCAACCTTTCCACCAAACTCCTTGGCCGGATTCAAGCCCTCATGTGATAGGTGTGTGATCCTATGGATGAGCATGTTAATGATGGGTATAGGCCCTCCTAGCCATAATCACCCATCATGCACGAGAGTAAGGAATTTCCGCACACAAGCGATATTGATAGTAGTGCGGTGATAGTGGGGCACCCACAACAGGTTCAACATCTCGGAATTCTCCACTCTGCGGATCCATTCCCTCGTCTCTAACTCGATGACACCTGAATCTGGCTAGTAAACACGCTTCATATAATATTTTTTTGCTAGGTGCGGGAAACTCTCATGGTCCGCTAGGTCCCAGTCTTCCATCTTCAATAGCAGGATCCGCGCAAGGCGCAGACCCTCAAGATTCAAAGGGAACCTTCTCCGGTAGCAGGGGCATAGAGATGAAAAAATTATCTGAGTCTGGGTCCATGGTGACCTTTGTCTTCCCCTTATGCAAAGGGATATAGTCAGGAAATTCGGTAAGGGTCTCCACCCCCTCAGCATCAATTTCCTCAATGCCCTATTGTTACACAGTAAAATGTCACTGCCATCATGCCAGTCTCCCTACTGTGTTGTGAAACCACATTCACCTATGCTCATGCTCCTCAAAATGGCTAAAAAACCCTCTTTGCCTAAGTTAAATGAATCATCGCGTCTGTTAATTAAATAACCGCGCTGACAGGCAGAGGTTAGTGTTACTGCTGCGCTGCCAGCACGGAAGCACATGTGTTTTCCGCGCTGGTCCCATTTTACGGACAGCGCACCCTCCGTTTGCCCTATTGAGCGCTGACCATACCTCCTCTATAGCTGATCTGCGATGTCAGCGCGCCAGCTCAGTGTCTCACCCGCGCTGATCCTGTTTGGGTGAAGTTGTTCTAACAACCAGCCTTCCAGATCCCTCCAGACTTGGTTGTTAGCGTTGTTGAGGTCGCCATCCTTTCTCTGGCACGTCTGTTTGACTGACCATCCACTTATCTTGGGGGAAAGCTCATACTTTACCTATTCAAGGAGACTCCTTCTCCTTTATAAGCCTCCTCCCTTGCCCATGAGCAGCTAGTTTTTGGAACATAGAGACTTTGATTGAGGAATTCTTAGTGCAGTAGCGCTGCTCTTTGTAGGCATTTGGTGTGTTGTGTGAGGATTGCTTTGAGCTTGAGGAAGGTTATGGGCTTGTTGCCTTGTATGTGAGAGAGAGACCCTTTTGACTTGGGAGATTTGCTTCAAAGGTGAATGCTTGGAAGACATGCTGGCTGGACCCTCTAGAGAAGGACTCAGCGTCAGGACTTCGGTTGTACCTTACTCTATTTTCTGATTAATAAAGATAGATGACTACTCTTATGGTTCCATTTCCATTTGTCCTATGAATGATTAATGTAAAATGTATCCTTCCTGACTGATACATAGTTGTTTTAGTAGATTTTACGCTTGTGTTTGCTCTCTCTTTGCTTGTGCAGGTGTCCATCCGCGAGGATAGTGGAGAATTGTGATCGGCTGGAGCGAAGGAGCAAGAGGATCATCTCTTCGACAAACATAGCGTTGGAATCCAAGTAGGTTTTTCTCACCCACTTGTTAATCACAACTAGGAACCTGCGGTGTAGCATTGTTTGATTGTTGCTAGACCCCCTTTGGGCTAGTAGGGATCGCCTCTATCCGTAAAGGGGATTTACCTCTCCAACAATTTGGCGACTCCGCTAGGGAGCTTGCTTGTCTCTTCGTATGTCACCTTTGTTTTGATTATTACTCTTTTGTCGAGGTTTGGGGATTGTTTTGCTGTTGGTTTGTTTCCTGGTTCGTCCAGGGCACTACCTTAATTGCCTTGAAAGCCTGTTGCTTTGGTTTGGAAGTTTTTGTTCAATTTTATTTGTTTTTCAGCCTCGGCGCGTTTTATTTTAAAACAGCTGCGCTGACATCGCATACTGTCTTCTTTGTTGTCCCTTTCATCGTGCTTATACATTCAAACAGTCGCACTGACCTGTTTTTTCGGGCCAGCGCCCTTTATTCGTGTCCTTCCGCGCTGACAGCGCAAAGTTGCTACAGACACTTTTCTGTCATCGCTTTGTTGCTATGGGGTCACCAGCGCTGATCCTGCAAAATTTCTTTTTGTCCAAATTGACTTACTGAACCTCTTAGTTTTGGCTCTCCCCTGCTTCTTCTACTTGGCTTTTGGCTTGATAACTTTGTTTAAGTTGTGACTCGCTTGCTTGCGAGGCCTCGTTCCACGAGAGCTCGTTTATCGCTTGTTTTCAGTTTGTGCGAAGCCTTCCTTTTTGCTCTTGTTGCTTGGTTTATGCTTTGTCTTAGCTTTTCACGATTGCTGAAGTGTGTCAGACTGTCGTTTGTCTGGTTGTGGACTCTCATCCTTCGGGTGTTCGCTTGTCTCCATTGATTTCACACTCAAACCCTAGGGCATCTAGTGGGCGTGTGTGTCTAGCCTCCCGTTCGGGATTTGGTGTTCTTAGTTGGCCAACCAACTTCGTTTTGGTTTTCACGTTTGTTTGGTGATTGTCGAAAGTGATTGATTGTGTTCCAAGCGGCTTTGCTTTCCTCCGTCAAATTCCTCATTGTCTTGTTGAGCTTAGATTACAATAGCTCATAAGCCTTTGTTTTCCTTTGATTTGGGAAACTGGTTTTAGTGACTTGGGAATTGTCTTGTGTGTGCATTGAGTGATTTAAGCTTTTCACTTAG
>APFE031618387.1:0-12224 GCA_000404065.3 Pinus taeda | reverse complement strand
CCACTTCCTAGGAGGAGCTTTGCAACTTATTGAGAAAACATTTAGATTCCTTTGCCTAGAGTTATGTTGGCTAGATAAATTGATCTTGCAAACAAGACCGATCTCCCTAGTATCAAAAGATAGTCTAGCAATAAACAGACAAACAAATCTATCTTTCTCTAGACATATGCGATTTATAAATAAATACTATAGAGGGGTTAAGACCCTACCTTAGATCCAATGCTTGTTCATAGTAGCCATCCTTCAATCATTCGAAAGAGTTACCTTTGAGAACCTGTAATCACAAACAAGAAAACATTAAATAGCACCTGCATAGAAAATATCATAAATCATGTCTATTATGGTGATCAAGGAATCCATAAAATAAACCATGAATCAACAGCTTATTGAGAAAAACGAATTTATTTGTATTAACTTTGAAGTAGAAGAACCCTACAACCCTTTCAGCCTTGATGTTGAACAAGCTCTTCCTAGGGTCCAAAATAGGAATTTCCTTTACTTTGACAATCCTTGCACTCTTCCAAATGAGATCATAGAGGTATATATATCTCCTCATAAAAACTCAACTAAGAAGACTAAGTTCCAACAACATTTCACCTCAAAAATATTCAGCTTCTAACCTCCCAAGTAACCAGTCCAATGCTTCATTTTATAGTGCAGAGGAGGGGGTTACAGGTCCATCTATGAAGGGATAGAATCCTCCTTCAAAGGGATGAGCTCCTCACATCAAGGGGTTAGCTCCTTAAGGTATGGGATGCATGAACCTTAAGAGAGAGAACTTGCCACCTCAAGATTACTTTTAGAAGCTTCTAGTAATGACCGAAAGTGAGTTTTTAGAATATACTTGCACCTTTTTAACTTTTATAGGGGTCCGCACCCATAACACAGAGACAGAGCGGTCAGGTACGCAAGGGACATGACCATTAGGTGCAGGACCACGGGTAATGCAAAGAGAAAGTGCAGAACCAGAGTTTTAGAGAATTTTGAGGGCTTTCTCTTATTTTCAAGGCTTGATATGAGGAACTGAGGCTTAAGACTTGAAAAGGAGGAAAGTATGAGTGGTAATGGACTCACACAGATTGCAGAATGTCAAGGTGACAATTTTTAGTGCAACAGATTGCCCCCCTAAAGTGCGAAGTCTATAATAGATGAAGATAGAGTCTGTCATTTATGAAGAGTGAAGTACTTTATCATTTCAAGGATCATCCTGTCGACACCCTAGTCGGAACCTGTAAAAACATTCAATGCAAAATATATATGTAGAGATATCATCGCTGAGGTAGGCCTTCCCATACTCAGATCAAAACTGACTAGAAAACTGACTAAACTATTTTGATATAGGAATGACTTTGTAATACATCAAGAGTATAGACATGTGTAAACACAGTATGGGCACAACCATATATTTATGAATAGTCCACTGTATAATGAATAACAAAATTCCTCGCAACCTGGATGGTAGAAACTACATCCAAATTCTTGATTTATGCTTCCCGAACTAGTACAATTATATCCATGTGAATGAATGTGTTGAAGTCAAATATGGTAGAAACCACTTGATTACTAGTCAATGATGTGAACTATTAACAAGTGTGAGAGAAACCACCAGTAATGTCAATGGCTTTTAAAGTACCCAGCACAATCCATGAAATGTGAATAAATGAGCTGAAGTCGAACATGTCATAGAATCATTCGATTGAAGGTCAATGATGCAACCTATCGTCGAAGGCGAGAAACCTGCCATTAGGGCATGCAGATTTCAAGGTCCTGACGATTTCTAGATCAACTTCCTAGATAATGAGCTGATGTCAATAGAAAGCAATCCGTCATAGGCAAGCCCACAATATGAAATCATAGATCAAGTTTTGAAGAAATATATCGGCAAGGACTGACTCAGGGATGGTCAAAATGGATGATATATATTTTGCAGATGAATGGTTTGTTTGAACTGATCTCTTGAACACATAACGACACCGCAGATGGCTTGGTGACAAATGACCCAAAGCTAATACCCAAAAACCAGCTAAAGACTTTCAATATGGTTTGATTAACTGTTAGGCAAAGGATTTCCTAACCTAGGTGAACAAAAAGTGTCGTGTTCAAGAGTGGTTAACGGATTTTCCAAAAAACGAAGTGTAACAAACAGGTTCATTTTTCTCTCTTTTCCCCCACCATTTCTGGCAAGTACCTCTTTACTTTTGACAAGCTTGAGGAGTATAACATTTGCTTGTTTATAAGCTCATCCTTCAGATGAGTCCAACTTAGTTTAAAATTCGAACCCTAAAAAGGAGTGGTTCATTCCTATTTAAAATTGAACAGGTCCTTTACTGTTAAATTTTAACGAGTCCAATATAGGAAAAACTCTGTGTTTTTAAATTTTAGGGAATCAGAAGAAAAACTTAAGAAAACTCCATGGGGGTACTTTTTTGTAAAATAATCCCTCAGGTCCGAAAAAGGATAAAATAGTATAAGAGGGATAACATTTCCAATACTTTAACGAGTTGGAAAGGACAAGTGCTCGACAATATTTTCATATTTAACGAGTCTAAAAAGGGTTTAAAGAGGACTCTAGTCTCGTCATGGTGACGAGTCCAATGTCTTTATGGTTTAACGAGTTTGACATAGGTAAAACTCGGAGTATTTTTCATGTTTAGAGAGTTTGAAAAAGACACGAAAAAGAAAACTCTAGGGGGGGTCATTTTTCGTAAATTTGTGTCCCTCGAGCCCAAAAAAAGTATAAAATAATACTCGAGAGAACTACTTGACCATTACGATCATGGAGTACTTTTCATAATTAGTGGCTCTGATCCAAAAAACTAAAAAAGTGATCGAAGACACGTTGTTTTATAACTAGTATCGAACTTGAAACGACAAAAGTCCGGCGATATTTTCATGTTTATACGGTCATAAAAGAGTTGTAAGTGGCCTTTTTATTTTGTTTAACGAGTTAAAAGCGAAAACCTCGACAATCTTTCATATTTTAGGAGTTAGAAAAGAACTTAAAGAAGACTCATCCTAGAGGAACGAGTGGTATAAAGGGTAGCAACTGTTACCAACAATGGTGGAACTGCTCAAAACATGTAATGGTTAAGAGGCTGGCTAATAAAACCACTCATGGTCCCTCAGGAAAGGAAAAACAACCAAGTGAAAGCATATGGTCAGCCAAAGAGATGGTGGCAATGAAATGAAACAACCAACGCTCATCTAGCAGAATTTAGCAAATAAAAATGGCACTCACGAGATGTAAAACGGGTATGGGTTCATTTTTATACAAGCTTGAACCATAGAGAATGCTACTTGGATTCAGTTTCATGTTTAAACAAGCTTGAAAGGAAAAACTATGCTTGTTATAAGTTCGCATGCCCCTGGCATAATGACTCAAATCAAGGTACATGCCCCCCAAGCTTCATTGTATTCAACGAGGCAGATGGAATGAAAGTTCACTTACGAGATCTTGGAAAGACTCAAAGACTCTATTTTTTTGTGTAAGTAAGAATTTGTATTAAGAAACTAAAAATATAATACAAGAGGTGCTACCTGGGCTGATAAGAGCCCAAGGCATAGCAGAAAACAAAACAGCTTGACCAAAAGACCTCCTACAGAGCCCCAACGAAACGGGGGAGCCGGAAAGGATGAACAATCCACCTCGGCTCAGAGGAGAAGACAAGAAGAGAGCAGAGATGCACAAGAAGCTGACAGATCGGCTAGGAAGCAAGAGCAAAACTGGAGATTCAACCCATCTTGACTGGAATCCTCAGTGCGACCCTCTTTTTTCCTTTCTTCTTACCAACTTTAACCCATCCAAGTTGATCCTGCATGGATGGCAGAACAAGTGTGCCACGCTGAGAAGACGGAGAGATCTCCTTGTCCGAGTCCGAAGGAGATGTCTCATGAGTTTGTTTCTGCGAAAGAGGAGGGGCTGAGGGCTCCACAGGATCAGATGGGGCCAGGTTTTGGGCTGGCGAATCCGCCATCCCGTCCTCATTCTCTGCCTCTTCCTCAGAGCTGGAACTAAAGTCATCCATGGGAGGCGGGTCACAAGACTTCCAACTTTTGGACTTCGGCTTGGGAGCAGCCTTCTTCTTTTGGGCTGGAATCGCTGGACACGATCTGTGAAGGTGCCCTGTAAGATGGCAGTTCCTACAGCGGAACGTTGTGTTCTCGTAGTCCAGGGACTGAGTCCAATGAAAGTCACCAATCTTGAGAATGATCTGATCTGGTAATCCTTTGCTCATGTCTATTTCTGCACAGATTCTTGCGAAGGTATAGATGCCTTTTTCCCCTCTGGAGGTGTCTATGGCTAGATGGCGGCCTAGTTTGTTTTCGATACCTTCAAACATAGCAAAGTGCCATAAATGAGCTGGAAGGTTGGGCAGTCTGACCCAGATGGGTAGTTTGGTGATGGTGGCTGTTGAGGGGTCAAAATCTGGGAACCAGGGGGTTAAAAACAGACCCGCTGAGTCCCAGAACCAAGGGCCCTCAGTTAAAGCTTTTTGATAGTCCTCATCATCAACAAAGATCACAATGAAGAAGCCTTTGGAACAGAGCAGAACCCTGCAGTTGTTGGTCCAGTTGGAGTGGACCCATTTGTAGAGATCTTATGTACGAGGCCACAGTCCATTGAACCTGCAAATAATTCCCTTTTCGGCAAACAGTTGAAACTGCTTATCCATTGTTGGGTGCATGATTTCAATAGAAGGGGTGTCCTCCAGCTTGTCCACCAAAAAAGGTTTTGGACCTTGGACTGGTGGAGCTGCATTCTTGGGTTTCTGGGCATGGACAGCATCTTTGTAAGAGAATGTTGCTGCTGAAGATGACTGTCCAGCCGCCCCCCCTCTTAAACGAAGGGAAAGAATGATAGCAGCATTTCTTTGAATGTTGTAAACAGAAAGGGGAAAGAGGTCTTCAAGCTGTTTACCTTTGAAGAGGAGCCTTTGCGAAGCTGCAAGAATTCCCACCCTGAGATTCAGTTTATGTTTGAGGTCCTGCACCAAATCTGAAGAGCTCACCCAAAGGAGCAGCGTTTTGCCTGTGAGGAGCGTGATGCAGATCTGGAAGGACACGGACGGCTTCTGAATCTGTCGTTCTTTGCATGACTGAGGCACATCTCTTTGTTGCGTTCCGTCAAACAGTTGGCCCGCAACCTCCCTGCGAGGGCTTATTTCAGGTGTTCTGAGATTCAGGTTTTCTAGAAGCACTAACAGGGTTTTAGTCCTCGAGGGAGACTTCGAAAGGAACCTTGAGAGAAACTCGGAGAGGGTTCGAAACGCCGGAGCAGGGATATTCAAAGAAGCCCCGCTACCCGCCCTCAAAAGGATCTGGGGAGGAGAATACCAACCGGGGGAAGATTTGATTAGAAAAAAAGAACAAACGCCTATGGGCTGGGGGGGCTCTGTTTGAGCCGCTGACAGCAGGCGGAAACCGAACATAGCTGCGCCCGAACCCCTGCTAGAGTCCAGGCAAGAACGGACCTGAGAGAAATCGGATGCAGGAAGGACGCCGGAAAAGAGAACATCCCCTGCGCCGACAGAGCTTTGCTGGAGAGAAAATCTGCGTATCCAATACAGACCGGGTCAGCTAACCAACAAGACATAACCATGGAGTTCAGGCACTGAGGAGAAACAACGATACCAGGCTTCGGCGGACAGAAGGAAGCTGGTCCGGCAAAAAAACCTAAACACCGCCATTGATGAACTCCAGACCCGAGTGTCGCTAATATTGAATTCGAATCCTCGCCATTCATTCTGTAGACTCAGCCTCTTTCACCGCATTGTGAGAAGGGCCATTCCTGCAGCGTCCATGAGAACGACTTGGTCCTTGGGATCTGAAGGATAGTTGTCCACTCTAAACACAAGGTTGTCGCTCGAGTTGAAAACAGTACAGCCATTGCAGCTGAAAACAAGAGATTTTTTCCACACTGTGAGCGTTGTGGCAGACGCGTTGGAGACCTTATCGTCGATGCAAGCATGCCCGGCGAACTCTGGTTCGCGTGGATGAATCTTGGCACTCATGCTTCCTGAGAATATGAGGCAGCCGAAAAAACCCAAAGACTCTATTTGGAAAGGGAGTTGTTTCATTTTTTAATGAGGTTGACACAGTAAAAGAACTATCCTCATAACCCTTGTTTCATTTCTTAAACGAGCTTGACATAAGACAAGGAACTATGCTCCTAACCCTTGTTTCATTTTTTAAACAAGCTTGACACAAGACAAGGAACTATGTTCCATAATCCTTGTTTCATTTTTTAACGAGCTTGACACAAGACAAGGAACTATGCTCCAAACACCCGGTTTCATTTTTTAACGAGGTTGAGATAGGAACAAACAATCCTCGACCTTGATCAGGGATCAGAAAACGACTATACAGCCTGATATGCAATTTCAAAGGGACTCAAAGGCATCGCACCATCAAATGAATCCACCTCAGAATCGGAAGGTACGATTCGAGGATCATCAAAAGTAACAATATTTGATGAAATCATATGAATATTTGCAATAGAAGGCAATACATTAGGAGGAGGGAAGGAAAAGTTCCTAGTAAACCAGAATCTTTAATCAAACCTACTCCAACATCCTTGTAAGGGATAGTCATTTTACATATATGCTGAACATTATCTGTAGAGGCTGGGTCGAATGAGAAATAATTTAGCTGGTCTATCATAATGATCTTTCCATTATGAGGAAACTTGATAAGCTGAAAGACTGATGAAACGATAGCAGTCATAGCATAAGACCAGTTGTGACCCAGTAGAAGGTTGTAATCTATAGGGGTATCAACCACTTCCACATCTAGATTTACGTTTTGCCTTTGGCCCCTATAGGTAAATCCTACAAAATAACAAAAGGATGGAACCCTTGGCCATCAAAAACCTTTAGAATTGTTGGAGACTGATTGAGTGTGGGAGAACCAAACAATATCCAACACTGGATCAACATAATACACGTAGAAGCCCTTCATCAATCACAGTCTGAAAGCAAGGCCTATTTTTGACTGACATTGGAATCTGGAAAGCCATTTGATGAGGAAGGTGGGGTGTACTATTCTTTAAATCAAAGATTATTAGGTTCGAATCCTGAATATCGATAGCTCCTATAGCAGACAATAGTAATTTATGTTGTGCTGGGCATGATTGCAGCACTTCCAAAGCCGACATTGCTGAAGGGGAAATAGCTAAGTCTTCAACAATGTTATAATTCTGAGCAGCTCTCACATGTGGATTGAAAGCTGATTTCCAAGGTATACCTTTAGCAGGCGATTTGATTACTAAGTCAGGGTTGGATTTCTCGATCTGTAGCAGATCAGAACTAGGAGGAGGTGTCGTTGATGTGTCTGAATTAGAAGATTCTGCTTCCTTACCATCAACAGGATTTTTACTATCATAATATTGTGATTGTGTTGCAGTCCTGACATAAGACATCATCATAATGGGTTCTTTTGAGGTATTCGTGGAAGAAGCAGCCATCTTACTATCTTGAGCAGGAAAAGGATCCTTCAAGATAGCAGGTGTTTGAGAATCTTTAACGAATTTCAAAAACTCTGCTCGACGTGGGCATTCTTTGGTAAAATGATCCTCATCACAAATGAAACAAGGATAGAGAGGTTTCCGTTTTTTGTCAGTAGATTCATTTTTATCTGTTTTATCTTTTGAATTTTGTTTGTTTTTGTTCTTCCCCTTCTCTTTACTACCAAATTTGGTTGTAGATGAATCTATGACATGGACATCAGCAGAAACTTCAACGGAAGAATCTCCTTTCGGGGAATCAGGTAAAGTTATTGTAGGAGAAGAATTCTTTGAAGATTTCTTCTTGCCTTTAGTACTAACTGAACCAATCATACCATCAGCAGCATGAGATCCTAAAGGAGTTGTATTTGTGTGACCGTGTTTTGGAAGATCAAGGATTTTTTCATGTAAAGTACCTGACTGCATATAGACGAGGTCAAGGTACGAGCCTAAGCAATGACTTGCTCTTTAGTGACAATTCCTCCCTTAGCTACATCTTCAGTGATTTTAGGTAAAAATGATTTAATGAACCATTCCGCTAAAATTTGATCCAGAATGAAAACTTTCACTAAACGCCTTCTACGTCGCCATTCATGAATATGATCAGAAATATATGTGGACATGGATTGTTTTAGTGAAGTTAACAGTTTCATGCCATTGTCATATCTGATAGGCAACTGAAAATGAGTTAAGAAATAAGTGGTTAACTGATTGAAATTATTAAAAGAGCCTCGTGGTAACTCAGTGTACCATTTGGCAACAAGACCAATAAGAGTTCTTTGAAAAAGACGCAATCGAATTGAATCATCAACGATTGAATTAGATGCACACCAGAGGTGATAAGTCATAACGTGATTTGATGGATCCTCTCCTGACTTACCCTTGAATTTTAGGATAGCACTGGGCAACTTACTAGGCATTGGTGGCCAAGACGGAAGATAGTATATCAGATCATTTGTAAGGCACAACAAATCAGGTAAATCCAAAGTTGCAATAAATGGTAATTAATGGTTAGGGTCACGAAAACCTTGAGTAATGAGACCAGCTCTAGGAGGAGGATATCCAGGATAACTTGGAATCAGATTTGCATTATGAATGTTATAACCTCCTAGAAAACTAGGATTAACTAGACCAAACTGAGGTTATTGAGGCTGTTGATAAGTATAGCCAGGATATGGTTGATTCTGATAAACTAGGTTTTTTACAGTAGGACTGGATTGATACTATCCCTGGTACATCTGATAAGTGAATTGCGATTGACTTATGGAAATCGTACTTGGACCAGCTTGTCCTGCAGGCATCTGGACTGAAGTCTGAACTGTAGGTCCTGAATGTGGCACAGAGACTTGAGGGATTTGTACTAATGTAGGGATAGTAAAATCCAGAGCTACAAATACTCCAGAAACAAGTGTGGAAGGTTGAACAGAAGTTGCAGTAGTTGCAGTAGTTTGAGGCGGAGTCTGAGGTGAGCTAGGCCCAGACTGCTAAACTAAACTAGGTGCAGGGATTTGAAGAGTAGGTTGGACAGGTTGTTGGTTTGGACCAGAAACCAAAGGTTTTCCATGTTGATTAGACAACTGCACATTAGGTTGCATTGTCTGTTGAGTTTGAGGTAGATTCCACACCATGTTCATTATGGGGTATGGACTCATAACAAGTTGTGCATATAGAGGACCATAACTTGGTTTAATGTAGGGTTGATAATTAAACGGTACATTTCCAGCTCCTTGTAAAAATGATTGACCAGAAGGTGGTTGGAAACCTTGAGGTTGGTACTGACCTTGAGGTTGATAACCTTGAGGCATGTATTGATTTCGAGATTGATAAGCATCCTGCGGAGTATATTGAGTCTGGGGTTGACCTTGGGGTATGTACTGTCCTGAAGATATGTATGGTCCTGAAGGTATGTACTATCCTTGAGGTTGCTCCCCAGGCAGTAACTGACTACCCTGAGGTTGCCCCTCAGGCAGTAACTAACTACCTTGAGGTTTCCCCCCAGGCAGTAACTGACTACCTTGAGGTTGAGGATTTGGAATACTACCAGACATCATAAGAATTTGCTCTGCGTTCAATATTTTAGTTCTATTAATACCAGGTGATAATTGATGTTCAGTCGGTCAAGGAGTTGCTCCTGAAAAAGTACCAGACGGTGACTGGTACCCTGAAGGAACAGAAGGACCGCCATATAAAAATGTTTCCAGTGATTGGGAAAACATAGATGACCGTCTTGACATGATCGATGAAGGATAATAACCTCTTGGTGTAGGATGAAAATAATCACATGAAAACAAATAAAATTTCAATAAAAGCACCTAAAGTCTCTAAAGAAACAAACAAATGAATCACACACCTAAAAAATCTAAGAGTTCAAACCACACACAAATAGTAACTTCCCGTACTAAAACACTAGTTGATGATGAAATCCAACGTAGTAGAATTTTAATACAGAAAGGGCAGTTGGAACAGTTACCCCAACAACCTACTTAATGAAACAGAGTGGCACAAGTTTCTTCACAAAACCATCTTGAGTGAAGAGAACCTCCCAGAGAGTCCAAGTGAGTTTAGTCGATGTCTGCTCTGGTACAGTGAGACCCGTCCTTCACCATCACCTTAGGATATAATCTTAATTTTATGGACACTAAGGTTACCAACACCAACAAATACAACTGGGATAACACTCTATGATCCGATCTACGCGCAAGGGCAGAGTAACAAAGCTCAATCCCCTTGAAGGATCCTCGACATGATCAATCCGAGGTTTACCAATAAGTGACCTCAAGCTCCTCAACAATGGTTAATCCGAGGTTTACTGTTTGTAATACGCGCAAATCTTCTACCAATGAAACAAACTTGATTGTCTCAAAGGTTTGGACATGATCTCGTGATTGTCTCCTTTAAGAGAGCTTCCCAGAATGTATCAATTACAATTGGATTTATTTCCTACTGCAAGATGTAGCTACTTACTCCCTACTCCAAGATACTAGCCTAAGTTATATTGGTGATAAGAGCCCTAGAAATAGAAAAGATTACTAGATCAATTTTAATTAAGCGTTGATTTTATGGGTTGTTCTTTAAGTCAATAGGTATGGAAATGAAAATTTGATGGTGTGAAGACTCGAATCCAAAAACACTAAAAATATGCACCTAAAATGATAAGCAATTCGTTTTTTTTTTCAATGAAATTCTAGCTAAAAGAAAGAGTTCGAGAATGCAATTCTTTAAGAAACAATTCTTTCTCTCAACATGGAAATGAAAAGAAAACCTTTTTGTCTTTTTCAATAAGAACTCAAAACAAGACTACTAATTAATGCTCACAATAAATCCCTTTCCTTTTTCAAAACTCGAAACTACCAAAAAACAATTTGCTTCAAAAGAGATTTACAAGTTCCAGAAAACACTCAAAACTACAAAAACTAATTTTGAGATCCAAAAACTTTTAAAAAATCTAATTGAATAAAAATCTTCAATTCTTTTTGAGGATGTTTTACTTAGTTGTTTAGTAAACTAAGGATTCATTTGTTCAGAATAACAAATCAACCAAAAAACATCTAGATATGTTTTCTTTTGTAAAAATGAAATTCAAAACTGATAACAAAGTTTGTTCAAAGATTTGCAAGGAGAAAACTAAATCTATTTCTCACAAAGGATAAATTTCACAACCAAGTTAGACTCATCAAGAAGGCGAAAAGACACCAATGTAATCTAAGGTTTCTCAAGCTTCTGATCTTTGAGTCACTACATAGACCAAGTGAAAACCACTCCAGGCATGCAAAACTTCTAGAAAATCATCTAAAACAAAAATATTATCAGAACTCACTTACAAGAGATTTTTTACAGGAAGAATATAGATCTGGGTAGACACTAAAAACCCTAAATGAAACCTAAACTTAACTAGAAGAAAAAAAATTAGGTTTTCAAATAATTTTACAGGCTTCCAGAAGAAACAGGTGCGGTCCTGCTCTGTTTACTAAAGGAAAAGTGCAGAGATGCCCGCACTGTTTGTAAAGAGAGTGCGGTCCCCTGAAAACTTCGAAAAAAAAAAAAAATAATCCAAATTCTAAAAACTACCCAAGCCAATATACATCAATCAAAAACCAAAAACTAAAACAAGTTTCTCAAGTCAAAGACAAAGGAAAACCAAAAACCAAATTTAGTTCCCCAGTGGAGTTGCCAATTTGTTGGACGGATAAATTGATCTTGCGAACAAGACCAATCTCCCTAGTATCAGAAGATATTCTAGCAACAAATAGACAAACAAACCTATCTTTCTCTAGAAATATGCGATTTATAAATAAATACTATAGAGGTGTTAAGACCCTACCTCAAACCCAGCGCTTGTTCGTAGTAGCCATCCTTCAATCATTCGTAAGAGTTACCTTTGAGAACCTGCAATCACAAACAAGAAAACATTAAATAGCACCTGCATAGCAAATATCATAAATAATGTCTATTATGGTGATCAAGGAATCCATAAAATAAACCATGAATCAATAGCTTATTGAGAAAAACGAATTTATTTGTATTAACTTTGAAATAGAAGAACCTTACAACCTTTTTAGCCTTGATGTTGAATAAGCTCTTCCTGGGGTCCGAAACAGGAATTTCCTTTACTTTGACAAGCCTTGCACTCTTCCAAATGAGATCATAGAGGTATCTAATCTCTCCTCATAAAAACTCAACTAAGAAGACTAAGTTCCAACAGCATTTCACCTCAAAAATATTC
>APFE031618378.1:201464-248679 GCA_000404065.3 Pinus taeda | reverse complement strand
CCCTTCCATATAATTACAGTGTGCATTGATAGAAAACAAAGTGGAGTATTTTTTCTTTTCCTTTTCCAAAACAAGGAGTTCTACAAGCAAAGAGCGAAAATAAAGTTCCAGATAGCAATCAAATTCCAAGCCTACGAAGGACAGACAAACAGCACGGAGAAGCCTCTATAGAATCGACAATCTCGGCTTAAATACAATTGCATAATATATTCAGGTAACCCATAGCTATACAACCAAAAGTTTTTCCTCTTTTAATTAATAGACAAGCAAAAGTTTAAGTTACAAAAAGAAAAGATATATGAATAGCCATTGCCGAGTTGGGACAAGTCTCTTCAGAGACCACCCACTACAGTTCCAGGGTTCGAAACCCTTACAATATACAGGACTGTCGAAAACAATATAAACAAAATGCAAGGGGCATAGCCAAAGGCGGCCAACAGCAACCAGAGAGCGAGGCTCTCAGAGCCCAACAACTACCAGAAACCAAAGTGCTAGAACCATAATCAAACAAAATAAAACCGAGACATATAACAGTGACGATGAGCGACCGTACCAAATTCACCACACAACGACAATCGCGGAAGCGGCCATCCCAAGCCACCAACCACCTGCAATCACAGCCAACCAAGTGTGTTAGAAGTTGAGCTCATAGAACTCGAGGGAGAAAAGCAAATAATAGTAGGAAGGAGGGTTTGTAAACTTACCGGAAGAGTGGTCAGCGTCAGCTCGAAGAAACCACAACTAGGTTGCAACCACAAAGGGGAACCCCTGCTCACAAGGAGCAACCACTCTCAGTAAAAACGAAAAAGTGAGGAAAAGAAATGTACCAAAGCACAAAGGCCTTACCTTGCTAAGCAGAGCCGAGGAATCGATCCCTTGTGACCACAACCTACAAGAAGACAACGCAGAGAAGACCTCAGTTAACCAGAAGCACAAATGAGCAAGCAAACAAATAAATATACAGTGAAGGCATATAGAGAACCAAATAGTTTCAGGATAGAGGAAACCCTCTAAGGAAACCGGTAGAGCCATCCACACCGAACCCAGGTGAAACCAACCGAGCAGCATAACAGGAACGACAAATGAAGTTGCCAAGTCACCAACAGAAGAACCTAGTTGTGAACCGAATACCATCGATAACCCTCAGCACAGTCATAGACAAACTAGCAAAAACCCCTCGTCGTGCGCAAAGCAAGGCCAAGTGCCAAAGTGGTGAATGAATGCGGGGTAGAGGAGTATAGTCAAAGCGTGGGAGTGTGAAGACCGAGAGCAAGGACTAGTGTCCTCTCACCTACTATCGTACACAAAAATTAAACGTGCCATCAAGCCAAAACAAATATCTACGCTAATCATTTGTTTAGTGTTAATCAGAGTTATAGTGATTGTTATCCATTTGTTAATTATCACTTAAGAATTGTTAACCCGCGGGCTCAAACGCTGGTCCCATCACTTGTACATGACAAAATCCAATGGAAACATTGCAATCCCCCAATCCTGAAATCTTGAAAAGTTGTTAAGTCTATAGGATTTTGAGTGAGATCTAAAATTATATTCTTTTCATATGAAATCCAACAAGGTCAAAACCACTCTTAAACACCCAAAGTCATCTCATGGTATTGTTAAAAATTTAAGTAAAAGGATGAAAATGAAAGATAAAGGAGAATGTTACTTTTACTTTAAGAATTTAACATTACCATTAATTATATATCATTAGTAGGGCCCTAGGGTTGAATATTATGCTTCCTCACTCACAAATCATAATTTTCAAACAAAATTAAAGGAGACACCTAGCCCTTTCTAAGGGTTACGCCCACAAACACCCTTTTTGGGGAAACACATCCCACAATAGGGAAACATTTCCCTAAATGTACCCAAGTGTGTGGGAAACATAAAATGCATACACCCTACCTTGAAACAACACACCTTTATATTAATATGATATAATTATTTACGTATTAATCATTTATTCGATATCGTATATAATATATATTATATATTAATATATAATTTTATTTTTTTATAAATGAAAGGGAAAAATTCCAAAAAATATAATTCTTTTTAAAATAGATAGAGAAGAATTCCAAAACATATATATTCTTAATAAATAGAGAAAGAAATTCCAAACTAAATATAATTTTTATATAATAAAAGGGAATTCCAAACAAATATTCTAATTTTTATCTTCTCCCAATCTATGCTTTTTATATTTATATATTATATATTATATTTTATATTATATATTTATATATATAACAATTACTTCTTTATATTTTAAAAATAAAATGAAATAATTTTAACAGTTACTTTTATATTTTATATTTAAAATTAAATAAATTTCATTTTCGTCACAATGTAATGCTTCTATATATATAAACAGTTTCTTTTAGATTTTAAAATAAAATGAATAAAAATCAATGTTCATAGAAGAAGCGTACCATTCTTAAGCAGGTCCCAGGTCCCACATGTCAAGATAGTATCTTGACATGGAAATCTGGTACATGTAAATGGGGAGGCGTAAAAAGAAAAGTTTTAAATTACTTGGCATAACATATGATAATACAAATTCAATATTTGAGAACGACAAGTTTTAAATTACAGGGCATAAAATATCTGCGAATATAATAATACAAATTGCATATTTAAGAACCATTCAGTGATACACCATAGATAGCTGGAAGTTGTATGACCATAAATATTGTTACTCACATGACTACTTTACCCATATGTTCTTTCCTGAAAAAAGACCGCATGGCATGGGATAAAGGTCCACAAAATGAAATCCATTCAGGGTGTTCGTTTTTTCCTGAAATTGGGTAATTGATGTGTGTTCCACCTTAAAAATGAGGATCTTCACGTTTTCAGGACTGCCATGAAGGTGTTGACCATGTTCTAGTCCATTTTTGGCCCGGCAAGGGTGTATTTCTGGCTGGATCTATCAAAACAGAGAATTTTCGTTTCCAAATTCGGACAAAGGTGGTCAGCAAAGGTGTTGTTTGGGTGTATGTTTTGCACAGGGTGATATAAATGGGCATTATATCACCCCTCATTCCGGCCATGGTTTTTCTCTTAGAAATCTGATATAAGTCGAGCTGGAAAACTCTGATCAATGCGATTATTCAATCTCAGCATTCTGTGATCAAAGTAATATGCCATCTCCGAATCCACCCAGATGGTTGACATGGTGATCTGAAAAATGCAAATGAGAACTTCAGTAATTTATAGTCTGCCGGATTCTGGCAGATACCTGGCAATTTGAGTAGTAGTCAGCCGGGTTGAAATTTCAAAACAGATTCACCCATCAAATTTGACGGTTTTCACAAATCGGTCACCTTTTTATAAATCTTTAAACTGTATTTGATAGACCAATCAAATTCCATTCCTTGTGCCTAGTCTCAAACAAAACCTGCAAATCAAATTCCATCCCTTTGTGCCCAGTCTCAAACACCCCTTTACCCAAAAAGGGGCAAGCTTTGAACCGCACAAACTTTGAAGAGGTAAATGTACATATCATTCTTACGGTGACAGGTACACATAACCAACATCTGAATGACTACTACATCAAGCAATTGTATCATCCAAGTACTGAGAATGTGGTAAATCAATTATTAGGTTACATTTTTTTTATCTTGTCTTTTCAAGATGTGGTAAATCAATTATTAGCTTACTGCTTTTTTCATCCTGTCTTTTCTATAAAAAAAATAATATGATATTCAAAGCACAGATGAAAAGAGAGTAACTTAATCACTGTTTGCTTAGTATTTAAGCTAAACCATAACATATACCCTGTCACTTTTACTTTAAACTTCAGTCTATTAAGTACAAATTTTGGGCCAACAGCTTCAGTGATGCAGGTCCCAGGGTACCCGCAACGCTCAACTTACTCTTAACCGATACACAATTCAAGTAGGCAAGGACAAGTTCAATGTAAAGGATAAAGTCATAGTTAATATACAAGGAGACGACTTTTTATGATCTTCCTATACTTGGTGGCGGAGATGAGGAGTTGTCTTTGGTGCAGTATCAGTATGACCAACCAATGAGCAGAGATGCAATACTATGGCCAACCAGAGATAGGTATATATTTTCTCGACAGCCTTATTCCACAGGTATGTTTTCGTCACAAATATAAAGTAACCACAGCAGGCATTCCGTTTTGTTGACAGCTGGTTTTACATGCAATCCCTTTTTACCTCCACGCTGAATTCGAATCCTCAATTATTGCTTTTCTCCACTTAGCTGATATATTTCCTAGACTGCATCAGCCTATCTTTCGCATATGATTCATAACTTCACCTGCATTTCTCTATGTGTCCTCATGATGCAGCGGTGAATATATCCCCTCAACCGTTTTTTCTATTGACTTCATTTCACTGAATATTTTTAACGCCTCCGAATTATACTATTGCTCCTCAGCTTCAGTCTCGTCTGCGTTTGCGTTTCCAGGACTTATTTAGATGGAAGACAATCATTATTAATTTATGGAGATTTTCACATGTTCTTGTTGGTCATGGTTTAGAATGTTGATTGCTCAAAATTATTGTGTCATTTCTAAGCTTTGCTCAGATTTTCGCTTTAAAGTAGGATCGTGGTGGTGTGGATGCAAAATTTGTCTGCTGTTGCATAGTCTGCCCAGATGAGGTTTCATGAGGTATGTCTCCATGAATAAGAACGTGGAACCGGTTCTTAGCGATGGTTTCTGAATCTTTCCTATCTCTCCTCGCCTGTTTCCCTCCGCTATTCCTGCCGGTATCTGGTTTTCCGGTTTAGTTTTTGAATTTTCCTCTGGTGGGTAGATCTTACCAGTTTTTTTTCATCTGTCTGTTCAGAGCATTTAAGCCGATTAGGACGTAAGCTAGTACATCATTTAAATGGAGCCGTCATAATTTCAAATATCTCCCTTTCCTGATGCTCCTTTTTCATGACTCTTCCATCCTGATATTAATTAGGGGGACAGCTGGCTCGGTTTAGGAACATAATCTTTTGATTTCGCTTCTCATTTCTTCCTGAGGTACCTGCCATATGTACAGATAGACAGTTTGGAGTTGGTTGATCATTCCCTCCCCTGGATCTATGTTTCTGCCATCATATCTCGATTTTGATAGCAGTGTCAGATCTCATATCTCTCGCAGATCCGGATCTGTCCTTGGTGGGTTGGGAGTAGGTGCCCCATTTACTGAATGGAACTCCTATTGGATTCATCCGCCACGGAGGCAATGGCCCACGCGGCCATACAGGCAGAATCCATCAAAGAAAAGTCCAAGCTGTCAATTGACTGGGAAGCCACGTTAGATGAATTGGTGATCCGTCCTACACTACCTCATAAGGATAGTAGTGAGATAATTGGAAAGCCAAATGTCGGTGAACGTTCCCGAAAGAACCAAAAGCCTGTTAAGGCTTCTCCACCCCCTGACGCCATCAAAATTGACAGCATCCATTTATCTGATCGTATTGGAAGCTTGCAAAATAAAGCTTTGATCGGCCGCTGGCACTTCCCGGAGATGAATGACCAGCACATGAGAGACTGGCTGGAAGCACAATGGAAGCCTATTATAGGATATGTCCTGGAAGCACAATGGAAGCCTATTATAGGATATGTCCTGATTATTGCCAGGTTATTAAAAGAGTGGTATTGTTTCCACTTTCTTAGTGCAGAGGATATGGAATCTATTTCCAAGCATCAGTGGGTATATGGCTGTAGTTTTCTGGCACTCCACAAGTGGTACTTGGGTTATAACCCATTAAGGAACGCCCTCCAATAACCTCATCTGGCTGAAACTTCCCGGTTTGCCTCTGGAATTATGGTCGAAAGAGACCTTAATTGAAATTGGGAATGCTATTGGCAGGTATTGAAATTGGGAATGCTATTGGCAGGTGTGTTTATGTTGATCCGTGGTGTCTAAGGGAGAAAGACAAAAAAATGGCTTGGATATTAATTGATAAAGCCTTCCGTGGAGGCTTTCCGGAATACATCGATATCAGCTGGAATGAGCAGAACATTAGGCAGAGGTTAGATTTCTAGGGTGTGCCCTTTAGATGTGCTGCTTGTCATCTTACGGGGCACCTTATCAAAAACTGTCCGCGGCATCATTTGAAAGGCCGTAAGCACCATAATTTTTCCAAATTCGTGGAAAAGCCACATGGATGGAAGGCCTCTTCTATGAATTCCGGAAAATCTGACTCACCTAAGTTTTTCCAGGTCACCCCTCCATGTTGTTTCTGATGGGGACTATCAGAAATCCCCCCAGCCGGTCGTTGACCCTGATCCTTTGAACAAAATTTCTCCCTCTATGCCTGCGTTGGAGATTGCCTCTGAATATGAGATCCCTTGCCCCCCAAAACCTCCTTTGGAACCTTTGCTCGACCAGGCTGTTCCTAACCCTCCCCCTATTCCTAAACCTGCCATTAACATGGAAGTCCTCTTATTGAGTTCACCTCTATCACCCCCTTCTCAGATTAAGTCCTTTGTTGGCAAGATGGTAGACCCTCTGACTGTTCCCACTCCGGTCAACTCCCCAGTAACGTCGCCTACCAACTCTATCGGTAGCGACCTTGACTATCTTCTGACTAAAAAATCTCTTGACCTCAGGCCGCTCACCGTTCATAAGCCGGACAAACATACCTCTCCCAAGATCAATCCAAAGTCGGCATCTAATATCACTGTGAGAAGAAAGAACAACTGCGACAGTAAGCATTTCAGGGGGAGGGGAGACGTTTCTGGTCATGGTATCAGTAATTACTCTCTGGTTGACATTCCTATTATTGACATGACTGATGATTGGCCCCTTAGAGCAAGCAAGGCCGGAACACCTTCGAAATGAATCTCATTGTATCGGTAAATATTCGAGGTCTGGGGCCAGACCTGAAGTTTTTGGCATTGAAAAACTTTTTTTTGTCGGCAAATCCTAAAATCATTCTTATACAAGAGACCATGCATGCTGCTCCTGTAACAGTGTCATATTTTAGGAAAATGTTTCCCCTCTGGCATATTTCTGCTGTGGAGGCTAACGGCCTATCTGGCGGGTTGGCAGTGATTTGGGATCCTCTGTGGATCAATGCAAAAGCCTATAGTTGCATCGCAGGGATCCTCATATTAGCGCAGATAAGGGGACAAAAATGTCCTATTAATATATTGAATGTTTATGCTCCATATAAGAATCAGTCGATTTTTTGGGAAAGTTTATTTGTCTCTGAAATTTTGGATGTGGAATCATTATTGATCGCAGGGGATCTAAATATCACGCTTAGCATGGATGAAATATGGGGAAGTAATAAAAAACAAGATCCTATTACGGACAAGATCAAAAATGAGCTGCTTAGTAGGAACTATATTGACATTCTCCCGCCCAAAATTCTTCCAACCTGCGAAAACGGAAGGATTGAGAACGCTTATGTTGCTAAAAGAATCGACAGATTCATCCTGCACGCCAGTGTAATTGACATTCTGGGCATGCCATTTTCTACAATAGAAAATATCTTCATCTCTGATCACAGGCGGATCATTCTTGGATGGAGAAATAAGGGATTCAGAACTAGCTATACATTTAAATTGAACAGGCAATGTTTGGAGGACCCATAATATAACATCACTATAAAAAAAGCATGGTCCGAGTTATCGTCCTCAAAATCGCCACCTGCCTTAATGAACTTCACGAAAAAGATGGAAGCGGTTCGAAAGGTAACAAAAGAGTGGCAATTCCAAAAGAGACAAGCAAATAAAAAATGCCTTCGGGAAATACAAATGGAAATTGACAATGCTGCGAGCTCTATGGCTAATGACTCTTTAACATTTGAAATAAGATGTAGAATAAAGGAACTGCATAAGAAAAAGCTGATGATTATGAAGCAAGAGGAAACCTACTGGAGGTTAAAAAGTAGAGCCTTGTGGATGAACGAAGGAGATAAAAATTCAAAATTCTCTCATAGTTATGGTAAAGGAGGGTTTTACTATGCTCAGTAGGATATTACTGCTGAGGCGGTGGCATATTTCAAAAACCAGTATAAAAGATCAGAAGATTGCAAAATTCAAGACATTTTATGGGGAATTGATCTATTCCCTTGCATGTTTGATGAAGAGTTAAATGATCTAATATTCAAGCAAGTATCGGAGGATGAGCTGCGGTCTACTTTGAAATCCTTCAAAAAGGACAAGAGTCCTGGTCCAGACGGCTGGACGGTAGAATTCCTCATTCATTTCTTCGACATCATAAAAGATGATCTGTTGCGGATGGTCGAGGGCACTAGAATGGCGGGCAACATTAATCAAAAACTCACCTCTACTTACATAGCTCTTATTCCTAAGAAGGGGGGCGCCCAAAATTTTCAGGACTTTAGACCGATCTCGCTATGTAATATTTCATATAAGATTGTCTCGAAGATTATAGCTGAGAGGATCAAAGGAGCGTTATCTGAGTTTTTAACAAAGGAGCAACACGGTTTTCTGAAAGGAAGAAACATTCATGATGCTGTGGCTAGTACTCAGGAGGGATTGTTTGCAATTCATAAAAAGAAATGTGATGCGGTTATTCTTAAAATTGACCTCTGGAAGGCATACGATTGCCTGGATTGGGGCTTCATCAAGTGCCTGCTGGCAAGGATCGGTCTGAACTCCAACATGATCAACTGGATCATGGCATGTGTTGAGCCAGTGGATTATGCAATTATCATCAACGGGGTTCCATCCCCTTTCTTCCGAGCGGAAAGGGGTCTTCGTCAGGGATGTTCACTCTCCCCGTTGTTATTTATTTTGACTATGAATTCCCTCAGCTTGCACATCAATAAGGTTGTCAATGAAAACATGTGCCGCCCACTTAAAATATGCAGGGACATTTCAATATCACACAATTTATTTGTTGATGATATCATATTATTTGGCTTGCTTTGCAGGGTTACCTGGACATGTTACTATGAAATCATAAAAAAATTCCAGATGGCTACGAGCATGATAGTCAACAATGAGAAATCTGCAATTTATCACAATGAAAATTATCAAGAAGCTATAGAATGGTTATCAGAACTATTTGGAATTAAAGCGCAGCCTATCAACTGTGGTATGAAGTATTTGGGTTTCCAGATCAAAGCAAATGGCTACACAAAATCTGACTGGAGTGGGATCCTTGACAGATTCCACAGAAGGATATCAGCTTGGGAATTCAGGTGTCTTTCACTGGCGGGAAGAGTAGTTCTTGTGCAATCAGTGTTGAACCAACTCACGGTCTACTGGGCACATTTATTTGCTATTCCTGCAAGCATCATTAAAAGCATGAATAGACTGTCTGCCAATTTCATCTGGGAGGTCAAGCAGACAAGAAGAAATTTCATCTCACAAAGTTAGCCAGCATCTCTTTGCCAAAGAGCATGGGCGATTGGGGCTTACTTGATATGCAATCTTTTGGAAGGGCCCTGTTATGCAAATCACTGTGGAGAGCTATTCATGGTGTAGGTCCATGGTGTAACATGATTCAGGGGAAATATTTAAAAAGGAAGGACTTAATTTTCTGGTACAGAAAAGGAATGATCGGGGTGCCATATGGATCATCAATATGGAATAGCCTCCACAAGATCGAATCTTATTTTCTGAAAAACCATATCTGGCATTTTCAAAATGGAAGCAAGATACTTATTGGCAAAGATCAATTTAAGGGAAACAGTGGGGCGATTAAAATACCTGAACCTTTTTTGAATTTCTTCCACAGAAGAGGATTTTTCTATTGGGATAGTTTGATTGATGAATGGCAGGGGCCTATCCCTCTATGGAAAAGCGCAAACACACTACAGATGCCTTAGACGATTGCAAATTAGTGGGACCTCATAAGGGCGAGTCTTAGGAATTGTGGAATATTTCGCAACGTGGATTCTGATTATTTAATATGGAGCCACTCAAAGGAGATGAATAATATAAAGGTCAAAGAAGTATATCAGCACATTCTAGAATCAAAACGATCCCCGCACAATTCTATATTTCCTCATATTTATTGGAAGGATGGCTGTCCATCGAAAATGATACACTTCGCGTGGCTTACCTTTCATAATAAGATTTTAACATGGGACAATTTGAGGAAGCGAGGATGGATCGGACCAGGCATATGTCCTCTGTGCAGATCTGATGGAGAATATAATGATCACCTATTCATAAGTTGCTATCGTTCACAGCAAATTTGGCAGTCTCTGGAGAACAGTTATGGAATCGAACTCAAGGCGCATGCTTCAATATATGATATGCTACTTTGGTGCAGCGTACAGAAGCTAACTTGGAGAAGGATAATAATCTCTGCCCTGTGGCACATCTAGAAATGGCGAAACTATATCATTTTCAATGATTCAAAAATGGCCAGCTCAGAAATCTTTTTTAAAATCGTTGTTGCTTATGAAGCCCTTCCACAGAAAGCTATCATCCAAAGAAGGGACGAATCCTTTGATCAATCTTTGGAGAACTCTCCCTTCCCAAAGGCGTTTTTCGACGGTGCTGAACAGCAAGGCTCATGTGGCTGTGGCATCCTGATCATGGTAGATGAAAACACAAAGTTCTCCATTCATTGGAACGGGGGGAAAGGTTCTAATAGTAAAGCAGAGGCCATGGCCCTCGCAAGGTTATTAAAATTTTGCCTCTTCCTTAATCTACAGCATGTTTCGATTTTTGGGGATTCGAAGGTTATGGTTGACTACATCTCTGGTAAGAACCATATTGCAATACCACATTTGATTGGCTGGATGGGGAGGCTCAGGTTCTTCTGGGACTCCATGATTGGAGGTTCTATTCACCATATCCGCAGAGACAAAAATTATCTGGCAGACTCACTGTCTAAAACAGGACTACAGGATGCTACAGGGTTTTGGTTTTTGCAGGTTCAATCCGAGGGAGTAAGCTATCATATCCAAGATTTTATTATGCCGGATTTTTAGTTTTGTTTCTGTTTTCTTCACAGGTTTCCATGGACGCGTTTCTGATCTATATGTGGCTGTTTTCTCTTATCTTCTGTTTATGGATGGTGTATATGACGCTTCTGAACATCCTTATGTTTCCTGTTTTCTCTATGAACACATGTTTGTTTTTGGAGATCTCCCAGAACATTTTGTTTCAGCATATCTTCCTTATCTATTAGTCGGATTTCTCCCATGATGATTTCATCTGGATCTCATTTCTATGAGATTATATCTGATGTAATCTCTGAACTTTATATCCCTCATATAATAATATTCAGCTTTTTCATTCTGAAAAAAAAATACAAGGAGACCAAATAGTAAAAGCAATAGATTTGTTACATATGTCATATACATATATGACAGGTAAAACATCTTCAACCATCCGAATACAAATAATCTTTCCCAAGCATTTCTCCGTGATCTTGATCTCTTCAATCTTCAACTGAAGATATCAAAGAGCCAGAGTATATTGCTCAGTCACTTTTTCATTCATTCACATTAATTGCACTGGGAAAATCAGGTTGAAGAGATATGTCCCATCTGTCACTGTAACTTTGAAATGTGTAACTGAATGTTTAAAATAGAATAAAATATGACATTCTCATTTTATGTGAAAATGAAATAAAATTTAATATTTAATTTTTTAATAAAAATATGGGGTTGGAAAAATAAATAAATCCATTTGAAGTTTAAATATTTGAAGAAATGGTTTAGAAAAAAAAAAACTAATATAGATTCATTTTAGCTCCTAAATATTTGAAAATTTTATTTTAAACTCCAAATATTTCAAAAACAAAAAGATATACACCTAAATCATTTCTCTCTCTTTATTCTTAATAAATCTAAAACTAATACAAGTATATAATAATATATACATAAAATTGATGCATACGAACTAAAAACAAGACTAAAGAAGATAGAGCCATTAGACAACCGTAAGAGGGGGACTACAGGGTAAAGAACTGTATCTAGTAATAAGGACACAGTGCACACCTGATTCTGAGCAGCTGATTGGAGGTGCAGCAGTTTTATGGTGATAAGGGCATACCTGATCCTGAGCAGCCTATTGGAAGCGCAGCAATTGTAAGAGATAGTTCCAAACAAAAAAGTCAGGCTAGAGAAAAAATTGACAAAGGTTGACATAGAATGTCAAATTTCAATAAAGATACTTGATACTCTATTTGAGTAAAGAAATGGGAAATTCCAATATGTTTCTTGAAATATTAGCAAATGACTTACCACTACCAAAAGAACCACCTATAGGTCTTTGCTTAAGAGGAACTTGACATTGTCCAACAATCCAAATACATGAACGATTATGTCCATGAATTGAAGATTATATCACTCAAAGGCAACTCAACCGTTCATGTTGCAAATGCTTTCCAACAAATGCTAACCCCATTTAAGGATGGGTTCCCTAGCAAATCTCACTAGCTTGGTTTCAAAACATCACCCAAATCTACCATTATGAATGGCAGAGGGACATTATTGAGATTAAGCAATTAGCCTTGAACCATCCATAGAGGGTTTTATGAGAACTTGGTTAACATATATGAAACCAAATTCACATGACCCTGAAACTGCAGCAAAAGTGAGATGTAAGCTGGAAAGATGTCTGGCAAATGGGACGGAAAAAGAGAGGCAATAGGCGTGTCCTACATATTAATTCCAAGGTTCTACTTTCTTAATAGGCAAAAGAAATGAACTACGTAGCTAGCTGTGAACCAGGTGCATGCAGGGTTGCACACCCTCAGGCTTGCATTGAAAAAGAGCCATTCTTGAATTGTTTGCATGATTGATTCAAAATGCATATCAATTACAAATAGGCACCTATTTATATTTGACGTGCATAGTAGTTGTGTTGCTCTAGCTTTAATCATTCAGGAGGGGTGTGCAGTTCAGTAAGTGATATATTAACCCCACCACCTCACACCACTCACAATCTTTGCCATTGAACGTAGTATGCGTTTAGATTTCAAATCAAAGTAGTAAATTTGGATGGCTGAAATCGAGAGCTTGAGATAAAAAGTTATGAGTTAGCCACACTCGGCAACCTGCAAATTTTAATGTTGGTTTTCAAAGAACTTCCATATGGCCCTTAAATCTTGAAGCCTCGGTCAATGATATGGTTTCTAGCAAAGAATTTAACATTTCAGGAGGATACTAATGCACCAGAGAACATTTTGAACACATCTAGAGGGAGATGAAAGAAATCCTGCTTAATGCAAGTTAATACTTTATCCGGCCAGAACTTAGATGCATGCGAACAACCAATAGATATGCATGCTAACTAAGTCTGTTCCCAATAAGGCAACTAAGGACCAAGCAAATTCTCTTACTATGCTAGCTTAGTATACCAATCCAAATTTGTTAAGGGAAAGACATCAATTCAATGAAAACGAGGACCTAAGTCTTTAAATGCCTCCTAACTAGCAAGCATTGATCCTTCAACAATAGTCCACTCCTATGTCGTATGTAGACAGTGGGGAGGACGAAGATGCTGAAGATATTCAAAATCAAGTTGACTCTGCCTTGTAACAAGAGAGAGTATTATGCAGGACAAAAGAATAAATAACAGAACAGCAAAGAGAAATAGCATATAGAACAGAACAATAAGGGAGAATACCGTCCCAACTAAGTGTAACCATCCAGATTGATTAAGGTAAAGGGTGATCACCTAGGACAACTACTCAATGAAAATAAATAGGACCAAAGTCCTGCAATATGCAAGCAGACAACGGGAGGCTGAATACCTTTTGCCTACACAGTAGGCTGCTGGACTTGCAACAACAATTTCTTGAAATAGACATGTGGAGAATGTTAGTACTGGACCTGAGAGAGGATGCTTATCAACCCAACACAACCAAGGGACTTGCATCCCAAGGCAAGTTTCGAGAACGATGAACCATACTGGATGGTTCGAAACGCGTAGACACAAAAATTCTAATGTGATTTTCACCGAAAGAATTTTAGCACAAAATAACAAAGCTTTTGGTGTGGGTAATGTTTTATAACCATTTCCACCTCGCAATTGTTAAATTGCATGTGGGAGATTATTCACAACACACCCAACCATAAAGATAATACATAACCGATTCATGCCAAATTCATAGCCATGTGTTGTTTTGAGATCAATGTTTTATAGAGACCTAAAATTTAATGTGCAATGGAGAATAAAGGATTAAAAAATCCTTGAAGCATATAACATTAAAATATTTAAATTAAACTTCACGGTGTATCGCAGTAACAATCCACTATTTCAGAGATATTCATATGGACAAAATATTTCGCTCCTAAAAACAGTATTATATGTTTTGAGAGCTACACAACACTTTTCAATGTAACCCTGCTCAATTGTCCTGTCTCCATAACAAATGATTTCACTCTTTTCAACTAGTCAACCTGGTTGGCTCAGGACTGTTTGTAGAAGAGCTCAGGAACTGATAAAAGCAATGTAGTAAGCCCCAACAAATAACTTTTGAATAGGCTTTTTATAAGCATTTACTCTTCCGGGGCATTTCTCTTTTCAACAATCCTCTTTAACTCGCCTCTGAATGTGAACTTTCAGTATATAATTATCTTTGTCTTCCAACTCAAAAGTACAAATATCTCCTATCTTGAGCTCATTGTCTACTGCAAAAATTTTCCACCCAGGTCCCAGACCACATGTGTTACGCTTTCCTACAAATACCACCCGCCATACACATTTCTGGTGCAATAGCAGCACTTCCACATTTCGTCGTGGGAACCAATATCTGCCAAATCTTTGTGGAATGCTCTGCAATACCCAAGCCAGAAATGTCAATGTGTATAGTAAGTAACCTTGAATCATGTTAAACAACCAACATACAGATAACTAAATCTATGCACAGCCTTCAATTAAATATCAATGTTAGGTGTAGAAAATTTAGTCTACAACTGTAACTGTTTTGTCCAAATCTTTTTGGTTCCTACAGGGGACCTAGAACAAGTGATAACAATTCCACCCAGGAGAGATTTAGTGTGCAGCAGATGATTCAAACAAATTTGAGAAACATGGTAGCTTTCTAACATATTAAGCTTAACTTCAATCACAAAAAATATGGCAGATTTTCTTCAAAATTAGAATATGGAATTGATTTACAGAAATGAGTTGTGTTTGTCTTATCAAACTGGCAAAGACGGAGGTGGATCTGATCTTATGAGGAACACAATATATCTATAGGCCTTAATGGCATACATGGGGGCCATCAATCTAAGGTACAATAGGAAAATCATGACCTTCCGGAAAAGAAAAGGAAAAATATTAAAGAAATGTGCTTGTTATACCAAGAGAAGGCAAGTGCACTTTACAGCACGAGTAAGAGAAGACGGAAGTGTCCAGTAAGGTCGAGTAAGTTATTTTTCACAATTAGGATTAGATAGCTATTTTATAACTGTAGTGCAAGTAGATGAGGATAACAATGTCAGTGCACTGCACATGAATAAATTGAAACAAAATGCTGTAACAGAAAATAACTAAAGTATGGAATTAGAAAATCCCATGATAGGTAGAAGACTGCCAGCAGCTATAAACAACAAATTTCTGATAGGAATACATTTTTGAAAAGAATGGGAGATATGGAAGGGCTGGCATCGTTATCTGCAAGGAAATACCTTCTCTGTTGATCAGTTTATTGTAACAGTGATTTTAAATTGAATCACCATTAACTCCCACATTATGACTAATATGATTATATGATGAACACTTCTTTTTAGCAAGTTTCTGTTGTGAATCCCTCTGTTGTGCACTCTAATTTCTGTCAGTTGTTGCATCAATAGCACAAGCCAGGGCCAATTTTAGAATGTTATAAATATAGGTAATGCGTTCAAAAAGCTGCCAAATCCTAGGCACTGTTACAAACCATTGAAATGGTAAAAACCATAAAAGTTGATGTTTTTAACCCAGGGGACTAAATTTACATTCTTTTGCATCTATAACAACACAAATTTCAGTGCGTTGGAGGTCAAATCAAACCACTGCAGGAAGAGCTTAAATTAAATTTCCAAAGTTAATTGGGTTAGTCGCACACCAACCTCACACCGAGATATTTGAGTCAATAGATCTTCCAGTTTCAACAAATAGCAATTTTACCAATCTTCATGATCAGATTCATAACTATGGAGTTCAAAGATACTGCACCACACAGAAAAAATTCAACGTGCAGAGGCTATGAATTTGTCCCAGTCATAGAATGGATACATCATTTTGACTAACCCGAAGGACTAAATTTACATTCTTTTACATCTATAACAACACAAATTTCAGTGCATTGGAGGTCAAATCAAACCACTGCCGGAAGGGCTTAAATTAAATTTCCGAAGTTAATTGGGTTAGTCGCACACCAACCTCACACCAAGATATTTGAGTCAATACATTTTCCAGTTGCAACAAATAGCAATTTTACCAATCTTCATGATCAGATTCATAGCTATGGAGTTCAAAGTTACTGCACCACACAGAAAATTTTCAACGTGCAGAGGCTATAATTTTGGCCTAGTCATAGAATGTCAATGGAAACATCATTTTGACACATAACCAAACATATATCGGATATGTCAGAATGTAATATAGTATATTTAAACACCTCTAAATCTTGTCACCTTTTTATAAATCTTTAAACTGTATTTGACAGGCAAATCAAATTCCATTCCTTGTGCCCAGTCTCAAACACCCCTGCAAATCAAATTCCATCCCTTTGTGCCCAGTCTCAAACACCCCTTTACCCAAAAGGGGCAGGCTTTGAAGTGCACAAACTTTGAAGAGGTAAATGTACATATCATTCTTATGGTGACAGGTACACATAACCAACATCTGAATGTCTACATCAAGCAATCGTATCATCCAAGTACTGAGAATGTGGTAAATCAATTATTAGGTTACCGTTTTTTTTATCTTGTCTTTTCAAGATGTGGTAAATCAATTATTAGGTTACCGTTTTTTTTTTTATCTTGTCTTTTCAAGATGTGGTAAATCAATTATTAGCTTACTGCTTTTTTCATCCTGTCTTTTCTATAAAAAAAATAATATGATATTCAAAGCACAGATGAAAAGAGAGTAACTTAATCACGTTTTTAATTTCCAAAATTTCACTGTGCACATGTAACATCTAAAGAGAAAATTAAATCATTTTGCTTCTAAGTTAGAACGCAGTTATGCAAGGTTATTCATTCAATTAAAATCAATTAACAATCTGGAGCTCAGAGGCAAAACCTAGCCGTCGTCTGCACTGCGCCCCTGGCCGCAGGCCAACTTCGGCCTTCCATGCTACAACAGAGGATCTCTCAATCAAAATCTTGGTAAAACCTGCTTCGGCCTTCCACGCTGCAACAGAGGATCTCTTAGTTGAAATTTTGAAAAAACCTGCCTGCTTGATAGATCGGAGAGCTTCGGCTTTTGAGAGCAAGCCAACGCGGCCCCGTGGATGCAGAGTTGCAGTGACTCTCCCATGGAATCCAGCGGGGACCCTGCCCCTCCTCTCAACCCGCCTCCGGAGATCTCCGCATTCAAAGCATTGATTTCCGCAAGCTCGAAGCGCCCTCCCACGGCTAGCCAGCAGAAGTTTGTCAAGAAACTAGATTCGATCCCTACGGTTGCCCTTCCTAAAGAAGAAACATGTAAGGCTGCTCTGAACCTCGCTGAGAGAGGGTTAATAGGCCAGTTTACGGGCCTCTGGCCTTCCCCAAAATCGGTTGAGGACTAGACCCAAAGAAACTAGTCCCCATTGATTAAAGACGGAGTCAAGAGCTATTTTGTGGGCAAAGGGTTCTTCGTATTTGTCTTTGAGAAACCGGATGACAGAAGCCTCATCTTTAGAAATGGCCCTTATTTCATGGGACCACAAAGTCTGTATCTAAACAAATGGTCTCCTGACTTTGATCCCGCTCAGGACGTCCCCTCCGCTGTCCCGGTGTGGGTGCGACTTCCCCATTTGCCCCTCCACTACTAGAATCAAAAAACCTTCTAGATTATTAGTAATGCACTCGGAAAATACATAGATTAGGCAGCAAGGAAAGATCAGTACTCATGCGCCCGAATCTATGTAGAGGTTGACCTAGAAGAGGGTTTGCCTGAAGCAATAAAGCTCACTGTTGCTGGGTGGACACACATCCAGGAACTGGATTATGAACAACTCCCTTTCAAATGCTGACACTGCCATGGTCATGGCCATTTTGCAAAGCACTGCAAGAAAGCAGAGGATCAAATAGACAAAATAAACGAGGACCAATGGACGGTAGCCCGAAAGACTGCCCATCAAAAAAAAGGAAATGGAAAAGGGCATACCTCTGGAGCTCCAGGCAGTTCCAAGAACAATCAAGAAATGGAGGCAACCCCGAATGACATTGAAAAAGCTCAGACCGACCTAACAGGTAATACACAGGAAAACCAGGCAAATATAGCAGACTCTCCATTAAACAAAGCAGGGGAAGAAGCAATACAGGTTGAGGCCCCGCAAGGTAGCCCCTCCAACCCATCTTATGCCGAAGTAACAAGGAAAAAACTAGTAGATAGCTCGGGATCCTCAGAGGATGAAGCCTTTGAGCGCCCCTCCAGAAAAGAAGGAAGGAAATCCCGCAAAGAAATAAGGGAAGAGGAGGTTGAGAGACTCAAAGTCCAAGGTAGTCAGCCCACCATAGAAATGTCCATTGGAAGAAACACCAGACTAAGGCCTTCAAAGGGAGGTCCTATTCCTCCTCTCAAGTAAATCATGAAGCTCGCCTCTTGGAACTGCAGTGGATTGGGGAATGCCTCCAAAGCTGAAGCAGTCATGGACCTCCTGAAAATATAACCTACAGACATCCTCATGCTCCAAGAGACGAAGATAGAAGGCCGAGCGCTTCTAGACATCAAAAAGACAAAGTGGAGGAAAAGTGCAGGCAAAGCAGTAAGTTCAAGGGGCTCTTCCGGAGGGCTAGCAACTTTCTGGACAGAAGATTCATTTTCGCTCAAAAAATCTCATGAAACTCAGCACTGGATATTCACGGAGCTGACACAATGTGTAAGTAAGCTGACTATCTCTCTATTTAACCTTTATGTTCCTGTCACCTACTCTGAAAAACGAGAATGCTGGACCTCCCTCTCAGCATTTTTAGACCAGCATACTCCAAGCAACATAATCTTAGCAGGTGATCTTAATATAGTTCTGAAATCAAAAGAGAAAAGGGGCGGCTCCAACAACAGAGATCCTATGCTGGCCTTTGTGCAAGAACTAGCACAGCAATGGGATCTATTAGACTTCATTCCCATTCGCGACCTTTATACCTGGTCCAACAATAGATCTGGGCCAGAGCATATCTCTGCTTGATTGGATCGATTTCTGGTCCAAGGTTTCCTTATTATGGAAAAAGATAATCAAAACAAAAATTTTACCCAAGCTGACCTCTGAGCACAAGCCGATCCAGCTGCTACTTGAAGACGAAGAAGATCTAGGTCCTCTACCATTCCGCTTCAGCCCTTTATGGATTGAGAAAGAAGGTTTTTTTGAAACAGTTAAAGAAGCCTGGGCCAAGTCATTCTCAGGGTCCTCACGCTTTGTGTGGGAACAAAAATTGAAAGCAACAAAACAAGCTCTGAAGGAGTGGATAAGGAAACTAGTCCCTACTCCAACTAGCATAAGGAAAGAGGTAGTATACACTTTGGAGACTCTACAAATGGAAATGGAAAGCAAAGAGATCACAACTGAAATTCTGGAACAAGAAATAAAGGCCCAAGCATCTACATATCGATCATTCCGAAAAGAAGAAGAATATTGGCGAATCAAATCCAGGAGTCTGTGGCTAAAAGCAGGGGATCGGAACACCTCCTTCTTCCACACACAATATAGAGCCTGGCTGTCCAGGAACCACATCTCAGAAACAAGGACAACAGAGGGCCATGTCAGCAAAGGCTTCACCCAAGTCAAAGCTGTTGCGGACAACCACTTTAAAAATCTTTTTAGCGAAGGAACTCAAGCTCCCGAGGGGGAAATAGCATAATTCCTCTCGAATATCCCTCATCTAATCAGTCCAGAAGACAACGCTGCCCTCACCAAAGAAGTAACAGAGGAGGAAATCATAAATATTATTTGGTCCATGGAATCAAATAAGGCACTGGGCCCAGACGGATTCACGATACATTTCTACAAAGCCTGCTAGAATATCATCAAAAGAGATCTTCAAAAAATGATAAAGAGGTTCATGAGAAAAGCTAAGATTGGCGGAGGAACCAACTCTACTTATTTAGCATTAATTCCCAAAGAATCCAGTCCAGAAACATTTGCCAAATTCAGACCCATATCTCTGTGTAATGCATCCCATAAAATACTGGCAAAATTGTTAGCAAGCAGGATCAAGCCTCTGCTCAAGAAGTTGATCTCTAGTCCTCAAGGCGGTTTTGTGGAAGGCAGGCACATTCTCGACAATGTCATTCAAGTCCAGGAGACAATCCACTCCAGCATCAAGCGTAATGAGAAAGGTATGTTGATTAAATTAGATATGGCAAACGCGTTTGATAGAGTCAATCGTTCTTTTCTCATCAAGGTTCTCCTCACCTTCGGCTTCTCGCCCCATTTTGTCCAGCTTATTAATGCCTGTATAAATAACCCTTGGATCGCTCCCCTGGTAAATGGCCGTCCTTCTAATTTCTTCCAAGCCCGGAGAGGCATCAGGCAGGGATGCCCCCTCTCCCCTTTCCTGTACATTCTAATGGCAGATTCTCTCAGTAGAAAACTCACAGCTGAAAGAATTGTTAGCTCTCTCTCTGGTCTCAAATCCTCCTCAGATGTAGTTCCCCTGAACCATGCTCTCTTTGCTGACGACTCACTTCTCCTCGGAGGTGCGTCTCCCAGAATTGCCAAAGTCTTCGATTCAGTCTTGAAAAGCTATTGCAGAGTCTCAGGTGCTCTTATCAATGAGAGAAAGAGTGAAATTTACAGTTGGAGCATAGGTCAACTAGAGCTCAACAACATCTCAAATGTTCTGGGATTTAGAGGTCATGCCAGTTGGGATCGTATTAAATATCTCGGCCTTCCAATTACAAATGGTGTCAATAGAAGGTCGCTCTGGTCAGACATCATATGTAAAATCAAAACAAAGATTGCAGCAATGGGAGGCTATTGGTTAACCAAAGGAGGAAAAACCATTTTAATTAAGACTCAGCTGTCTGCGCTCCCAATCTACCAAGCCGCGTTTTTACTGGCCCCCAGGAATGTCACAGAGCAGATCTCAAAACTATTACGGGATTTTTATGGCAAGGCGGGAGAGGTAATGAAAACAAGACGCATTTAGCAAGCTGGGACCTGGTCAGACGGCTGATCGCAGAGGGGGGACTTCAAATCCGAGATCCCTCCCTTGTAAATCTGGCGATGGGTGGAAAACTTCTTTGGAAAATGGCCCACGAACCCAAACATCCGACCAGCAACACACTGTTGTCTAAATATGCCCGAAATTCAACCTACAGAAATGTGCAATTCGACTCCTCTGTCAACAGCACGCAAGTATGGAAGCTCTGTTGCAAAAGCAGCAAATTCCTTAATCAATCCCTGTACAGAGTGTCGGGCAATGGTAAGCGCATCAACATGTGGCAGGACAGAATAATGGGGAGTGATCCATTAGATGGGAATGAAGACATAGCTGACATGAGAGAGTGGTTGTTACGCGCAGGCAAAATCAGACTCTACGACCTTTCGATTTGGGACAGCCGGGGAGAATGGGCCTGTTGGGATCTTAATGGCATTCCACATTGGCTAACGCCTCAAAAAAACCTCCTTGTCGAATTGTTGGAAGGATCCACTCTTGAACATCGCCAAATGAGAGACGGTTGGGCTTGGGGACTCTCAGGAACCTACACCACAACAGCAGAATATAAAGCACTCCAGAATTCAAGGAACAACAGTCACTCTTCGGTCTTCTGGAAGTTAGTCTAGGACAATCTAACCCTTCCTAAAGTGAACTTCTTTTTCTGGACACTGGTGCATAACAAACTACTCACTGGAGACAATCTAGAGAAAAGGAATATTGTAGGACCTCATAGGTGCGAACTATGCAAAAGCTATCCTGAAACAGCCCAACATTTATTTCTGGAGTGCAAATTTGCTAAGGAAGCATGGGGGCTCACTCTTTTGGACCTGCAAATTCCAGCCTTCCCCCAGAACACTGTTGCTGAACTATTTGCCTCCTGGAACAATATCTACCCTCATAGCATCCCCACCAAATCCTTCTGGAAAAAAATATGACCATCAATCCCCAAATTCGTTTGTTGGCAAATATGGTTGGCTCGTAATGATCAAATTTTCAACGGAAATAGACACTCCCCTCTACAGGTTGCAGCGAAAGCTAAAGCATTCCTCTTGGAAGCAGCCTAGCAACAGTTTTTCAAAGAAGATCCTCTGCTCCTTCCTGAAGAAATGAGATGGCTTCGCCCGCTTGAGCCTTCTCCTCGTAAGCTTCTCCTCGCCCCTCAAACAATAAATCCGGAGTGGAGAATAAGAGATTCAGAGGAAAGTTTCATAAATTGGTGGAGATCCAAAAAACTCAGCACAATCTTCTTCGACGGAGCCTCCAAAGGAAATCCCAGGAACGCTGGTGCTGGAGGGGTCATTTACTCTTCGGATGGTGCTACAAGAGACTGCTTCTACTGGGGTCTAGGCCAGAAATCCAACAACCAGGCAGAGATCTTCGGACTCCTCAAAGCTTGTCTAATAGCAAGAGAAAAGGGAGTTAAAGACCTCCAAGCCTTTGGTGATTCAGAGATTCTAATAAAAAAATTAAATTCTGAGGACCTTTTCAACAATGCTAGCCTCAATAAACTTCTGGGAAGATTGAAAAGAGTCCTCCAAGATTTCACCTCCTATAAGTTCTATCACATTCTTAGAAATCTGAATGGCGAAGCGGATCAGATGGCGAACAAAGGATGCCCTCTCACGAAAGGGCAGCTATTTATCAATGACGATAACTACTTCCAAATTCCTTGAAAAGGCTTTATCTCATAAGCTGAATATGCTGGCTGCTTTCTTTGTAAACGGGGCTGCCTCGGCAAAGACCCCTCCCATCTTATTCAAATAAATAAAATTCATACTCGTTACAGTCAAAAAAAAAAAAAGAGTAACTTAATCACTGTTTGCTTAGTATTTAAGCTAAACCATAACATATACCCTGTCACTTTTACTTTAAACTTCAGTCTATTAAGTACAAATTTTGGGCCAACAGCTTCAGTAATGCAGGTCCCAGGGTACCCGCAATGCTCAACTTACTCTTAACCGATACACAATTCAAGTAGGCAAGGACAAATTCAATGTAAAGGATAAAAGTTATAGTTAATATACAGGGAGACCAAATAGTAAAAGCAATAGATTTGTTATACATGTCATATACATATATCAACAAGTAAAACATCTTCAACCATCGGAATACAGATAATCTTTCCCAAGCATTTCTCCGTGATCTTGATCTCTTCAATCTTCAACTGAAGATATCAAAAAGCCAGAGTATACTGCTCAGTCACTTTTTCATTCATTCACATTAATTGCACTGGGAAAACCAGGTTGAAGAAATATGTCCCATCTGTCACTGTAACTTTGAAATGTGTAACTGAATGTTTAACATAGAATAAAATATGACATTCTCATTTTATGTGAAAATGAATAATATTTAATATTTAATTTTTTAATAAAAATATGGGGTTGGAAAAATAAATAAATCCATTTGAAGTTTAAATATTTGAAGAAATAGTTTAGAAAAAAAAACTAATATAGATTTGTTTTAGCTCCTAAATATTTGAAAATTTTATTTTAAACTCCAAATATTTCAAAAACAAAAAGATATACACCTAAATCATTTTTCTCTCTCTTTATTCTTAATAAATCTAAAACTAATACAAGTATATAATAATATATACATAAAATTGATGCATACGAATTAAAAACAAGACTAAAGAAGATAGAGCCATTAGACAACCATAAGAGGGGGACTACAGGGTAAAGAACTGTATCTAGTAATAAGGACATAGTGCACACCTGATTCTGAGCAGCTGATTGGAGGTGCAGCAGTTTTATGGTGATAAGGGCGTACCTGATCCTGAGCAGCCTATTGGAAGCGCAGCAATTGTAAGAGATAGTTCCAAACAAAAAAGTCAGGCTAGAGAAAAAATTGACAAAGGTTGACATAGAAAGTCAAATTTCAATAAAGATACTTGATACTCTCTATTTGAGTAAAGAAATGGGAAATTCCGATATGTTTCTTGAAATATTAGCAAATGACTTACCACTACCAAAATGAAAAGAACCACCTATAGCTCTTTGCTTAAGACAAACTTGACATTGTCCAACAATCCAAATACATGAACGATTATGTCCATGAATTGAAGATTATATAACTCAAAGGCAACTCAACCGTTCATGTTGCAAATGCTTTCCAACAAATGCTAACCCCATTTAAGGATGGGTTCCCTAGCAAATCTCACTAGCTTGGTTTCATAACATCACCCAAATCTACCATTATGAATACCAGAGGGGCATTATTGAGATTAAACAATTAGCCTTGAACCATCCATAGAGGGGTTTATGAGAACTTGGTTAACATATATGAAAATAAATTCTCACGACCCTGAAACTGCAGCAAAAGTGAGATGTAAGCTGGAAAGATGCCTGGCAAATGGGATGGAAAAAGAGAGGCAACAAGCGTGTCCTACATATTAATTCCAAAGAGGTGTGAGTGTACCACAATCCTTTATCATATTAATGTAATAGGGCAATCCATTCCAAGGTTCTACTTTCTTAATGGGAAAAAGAAATTGAACTACGTAGCTAGCTGTGAACCAGGTGCATGCAGGGTTGCACACCCTCAGGCTTGCATTGAAAAAGAGCCATTCTTGAATTGTTTGCATGATTGATTCCAAAATGCATATCAACTACAAATAGGCACCTATTTATATTTGACGTGCATAGTAGTTGTGTTGCTCTAGCTTTAATCATTCAGGAGGGGTGTGCAGTTCAGTAATTGATATATTAACCCCACCACCTCACACCACTCACAAGCTTTGCCATTGAACGTAGTATGTGTTTAGATTTCAAATCAGAGTAGTCAATTTGGATGGCTAAAATCGAGAGCTTGAGATAAAAGTTATGAGTTAGCCACACTCGGCAACCTGAAAATTTTAATGTTGGTTTTCAAAGAACTTCCATATGTCCCTTAAATCTTGAAGCCTCAGTCAATGATATGGTTTCTAGCAAAGAATTTAACATTTCAGGAGGATACTAATGCACCAGAGAACATTTTGAACACAGCTAGAGGGAGATGAAAGAAATCCTGCTTAATGCAAGTTAATACTTTATCCGGCCAGAATTTAGATGCATGCGAACAACCAATAGATATGCATGCTAACTAAGTCTGTTCCCAATAAGGCAATTAAGGACCAAGCAAATTCTCTTACTATGCTAGCTTAGTATACCAATCCAAATTTGTTAAGGGAAAGACATCAATTCAATGAAAACGAGGAGGACCTAAGTCTTTAAATGCCTCCTAACTAGCAAGCATTGATCCTTCAACAATAGTCCACTCCTATGTCGTATGTAGACAGTCGGGAGGACGAAGATGCTGAAGATATTCAAAATCAAGTTGACTCTGCCTTGTAACAAGAGAGAGTATTATGCAGGACAAAAGAATAAATAACAGAACAGCAAAGAGAAATAGCATATAGAACAGAACAATAAGAGAGAATACCGTCCCAACTAAGTGTAACCATCCAGATTGATTAAGGTAAAGGGTGATCACCTAGGACAACTACTCAATGAAAATAAATAGGACCAAAGTCCTTCAATATGCAAGCAGACAACGGGAGGCTGAATAACTTTTGCCTACACAGTAGGCTGCTGGACATGCAACAATAATTTCTTGAAATAGACATGTAGAAAATGTTAGTACTGGACCTGAGAGAGGATGCTTATTAACCCAACACAACCAAGGGACTTGCATCCCAAGGCAAGTTTCGAGAACAATGAACCATACTGGATGGTTGAAATGCGTAGACACAAAAATTCTAATGTGATTTTCACCGAAAGAATTTTAGCACAAAATAACAAAGCTTTTGGTGTGGGTAATACTTTATAACCATTTCCACCTCGCAATTGTTAAATTGCATGTGGGATTATTCACAACACACCCAACCATAAAGATAATACATAACCGATTCATGCCAAATTCATAGCCATGTGTTGTTTTGAGATTAATGTTTTATAGAGACCTAAAATTTAATGTGCAACGGAGAATAAAGGATTAAAAAATCCTTGAAGCATATAACATTAAAATATTTAAATTAAACTTCACGGTGTATCGCAGTAACAATCCACTATTTCAGAGATATTCATATGGACAAAATATTTCGCTCCTAAAAAGTTAAAAACAGTATTATATGTTTTGAGAGCTACACAACACTTTTCAACGTAACCCTGCTCAATTGTCCTGTCTCCATAACAAATGATTTCACTCTTTTCAACTAGTCAACCTGGTTGGCTCAGGACTGTTTGTAGAAGAGCTCAGGAACTGATAAAAGCAATGTAGTAAGCCCCAACAAATAACTTTTGAATAGGCTTTTTATAAGCATTTACTCTTCCGGGGCATTTCTCTTTTCAACAGTCCTCTTTAACTCGCCTTTGAATGTGAACTTTCAGTATATAATTATCTTTGTCTTCCAACTCAAAAGTGCAAATATCTCCTATCTTGAGCTCATTGTCTACTGCAAAAATTTTCCACCCAGGTCCCAGACCACATGTGTTACGCTTTCCTACAAATACCACCCACCATACATGTTTCTGGTGCAATAGCAGCACTTCCACATTTCGTCGTGGGAACCAATATCTGCCAAATCTTTGTGGAATGATCTACAATACCCAAGCCAGAACTATGTCAATGTGTACAGTAAGTAACCTTGAATCATGTTAAACAACCAACATTCGGATAACTAAATCTATGCACAGCCTTCAATTAAATATCAATGTTAGGTGTAGAAAATTTAGTCTACAACCGTAACTGTTGTTGTCCAAATCTTTTTGGTTCTACAGAGGACCTAGAACAAGTGATAACAATTCCACCCAGGAGATATTTAGTGTGCAGCAGATGATTCAAACAAATTTGAGAAACATGGTAGCTTTCTAACATATTAAGCTTAACTTAAATCACAAAAAAATATGGCAGATTTCTTCAAAATTAGAATATGGAATTGATTTACAGAAATGAGTTGTGTTTGTCATATCAAACTGGCAAAGACGGAGGTGGATCTGATCTTATGAGGAACACAATATATCTATAGGCCTTAATGGCATACATGGGGGCCATCAATCTAAGGTACAATAGGAAAATCATGACCTTCCGGAAAAGAAAAGGAAAAATATTAAAGAAATGTGCTTGTTATACCAAGAGAAGGCAAGTGCACTTTACAGCACGAGTAAGAGAAGACTGAAGTGTCCAGTAAGGTCGAGTAAGTTATTTTTCACAATTAGGATTAGATAGCTATTTTATAACTGTAGTGCAAGTAGATGAGGATAACAATGTCAGTGCACTGCACATGAATAAATTGAAACAAAATGCTGTAACAGAAAATAACTAAAGTATGGAATTAGAAAATCCCATGATAGGTAGAAGACTGCCAGCAGCTAGAAACAACAAATTTCTGACAGGAATACATTTTTGAAAAGAATGGGAGATATGGAAGGGCTGGCATCGTTAGCTGCAAGGAAATACCTTCTCTGTTGATCAGTTTATTGTAGCAGTGATTTTAAATTGAATCACCATTAACTCCCACATTATGACTAATATGATTATATGATGAACACTTCTTTTTAGCAAGTTTCTGTTGTGAATACCTCTGTTGTGCACTCTAATTTCTGTCAGTTGTTGCATCAATAGCACAAGCCAGGGCCAATTTTAGAATGTTATAAATATAGGTAATGCGTTCAAAAAGCTGCCAAATCCTAGGCACTGTTACAAACCATAGAAATGATAAAAACCATAAAAGTTGATGTTTTTAACCCAAAGGACTAAATTTACATTCTTTTGCATCTATAACAACACAAATTTCAGTGCATTGGAGGTCAAATCAAACCACTGCAGGAAGAGCTTAAATTAAATTTCTAAAGTTAATTGGGTTAGTCGCACACCAACCTCACAACGAGATATTTGAGTCAATAGATCTTCCAGTTGCAACAAATAGCAATTTTACCAATCTTCATGATCAGATTCATAACTATGGAGTTCAAAGATACTGCACCACACAGAAAAAATTCAACCTGCAGAGGCTATGAATTTGTCCCAGTCATAGAATGGATACATCATTTTGACTAACCCGAAGGACTAAATTTACATTCTTTTACATCTATAACAACACAAATTTCAGTGCATTGGAGATCAAAATTCAAATCAAACCGCTGCAGGAAGGGCTTAAATTAAATTTCCAAAGTTAATTGGGTTAGTCGCACACCAACCTCACACCGAGATATTTGAGTCAATAGATCTTCCAGTTGCAACAAATAGCAATTTTACCAATATTCATGATCAGATTCATAGCTATGGAGTTCAAAGTTACTGCACCACACAGAAAATCTTCAACGTGCAGAGGCTATGAATTTGGCCTAGTCATAGAATGTCAATGGAAACATCATTTTGACACATAACAAAACATATATCGGATATGTCAGAATGTAATATAGTATATTTAAACACCTCTAAAGATTTTAACATATAGACCAGCTCAATACTTTATTTTTTTTCTGGGATTAGAGCTGTCAAAATGCATTACACAGTACAGTTGGGTCGATCAAATAAATCCTGTTACCGCATATTCTGGAGCAAATGTAATAGACCCAGAATTATATAATATATATAAATATGCATGCAATATAGAGGAAAGGAGTGAAACTTACAAGCCAAAATGAATGTGTGACTGCACTCTTCTTCATCACCTGTGCGAATTTTGGTTTGCCTTTCTTGACTGAATTGGTAGTTTTATCTTCAGCTAGTTCCAAATCAAGCATATATTAGGTCAATGAGAACAGATAAAACATTTTTTTCTTAAATTTCAATTGATAATATACCTTGCTAGAGTTATAGGAATTTTTGAACTTACTACGGGATGCACTTTCCAAAATAATAGGGTCCTTTGCCGGGGCACCCACTTTATTTTCAGACTCCAGAGAAGTTCCAATTTGATTTTGGAAGCCCTAGTTCTTGTTTCACATTGATCTTCGGATGGGCAGGGAATTCTTGTTTTACAGTAGAAAGACGTCTACCATTGGAAATACAAGCTTCCGCACAATTCCCAGTGATTGCCACCTTCAATGCTATGCTTCGAGTAATTCTCCTCGGCACATTGTTAACATCCCCAGAAGCATCCTTGAAGGCATTTCCTTTAACAGTCTGTCCAAAGGTAGCTGCTCCTGTGCCATAGATGCCTAGCTTATTCAAGTTGTGAGATTCACAACTTTTAACAGTGACAGTGTTTTTCTTCTCATATCCACCTACGTCAAATATTTGCACCAAAAAGTGTGCATCATCCACGTGCCTAAAAACAACAATATCTTCAGGCTGTATCCAGTGATCAGAAACAAATTTTTCCCAACCTTCTGTAAAAATTGCTAATTTATCAGAAAAATACACCTTTGTCTGCCATAAGTGACCACGTGGGCCTTTCATAATTGCAACTTTGAGACCCTTAATCTGACTTCGTTTAAACCAGTCTGAACGCACCTCCTGTGAAAATAAGATAGAATACCAATTATTAGGGCCCAACTTTACACTCCATGTACCTGAAGTAATTTATATTTAAATAAAAAGGTAGAGGAATTTTCAAACAAATAGAAAGCTATAAGACAAGAAACTCAATCAACAGTACTAGACTTAAAAGCCTGCAGCTCAATCAACAGTACGAGACTTAAAAGCCTGCAGATAAAATAAAATATTATAGAAAACAAACCAAAAAGGGATTCGGAGCACCTGTCCAAAAAGTATGATATCATTTGTATCGGATTCATATTAGAATGGTAAAAAGGCTAGTGTTTGTTCAGATTTCATGGGCACAGATACATTAAAATGCTACCTACATTATTTCTTTTAATGAATAATCGTTCAAAAACCATATGGAAGCAACTAGCTATAAACTTCTAAACAGGAATATACAGCATTGAACAAGCGAAATACTAAGAACGTAGAACTAAAAGCAATTGAGAGAAGTTTTTGTACATACAGTAACATTTTTGCAGAAAAGTTGGGCGCTATTACATTGCAGTGTTCATTTTATTTACCAGAACGGATGAAAATTCTCCTGCCATGACCTTGAAAAATGATGAGCCATGCCTGTTATAGTGGGTTCTCAGACATTTCTCAGAACAGCTCCTGCAACATTTTCCATCTGCCATGCTGAGAAGAATGCAACTTAAAGCAAATTGCCAAACCTGAAATCTGCCCAAGAATCTTCACACTACTTTTCCATGTATGCTAAGCCAAAATGCAAATCAGGCAAACCATCCATAAAAACAAAGATATAGATGAAATTAAATATGGAATGATATGGGGTACAAGCGGGAAACACTACTAAGACGCTGACATTGTTTAATTTGAACGGGGTGTAGATCTTTCTAGACTCTTTCAGTGATAGGTTTATTTCAGTTCTTGTTTGAAGAAATATAGTCTCACTTTAATTTCCAAGTCATATTTAAAATTTTCTCTTTGAAATGTCATAAAATTTTTATTTATTAAATTTTAAAAATTAATTTTTAAGTGTCTTGTTATACTAATAGTGTAATTGAGGTTTTAATCATGAGGGCAAAATCTTATTTCTATCACTTAATAAGTGTTAATGGTGTAATATCACTTAATAAGTGTTAATGGTGTAATTGAGGTTTTAACCATGAGGCCAAAACCTTATCTTCACCACCTTGCTAATTAACTTGCACCTCACTCCCTTATTACTTACCTATCTCCTCATCTCCTGTCATTACATTATAAGATTGAACCACTCATACATTACATTATCTCCATGGAGGTCTTTGCACTCCATTACTAGTAGTTTTATTATTGTTACACTTGTATATTTTCTTCCTTTATGTTCTAATAATGAAATCATGTTGAAAGCATCATAGAACTCAATCGAGGATTCATATACTCACCTTTTCCATTTGCTTGTTTGTCAAACTTAATTTCTCTACCTAATTATAAGCCTATAATCAATTGGGATTGATCATGGCAACCCTACGAGTATAGAATAGCAATTAGATAGTCATTGTATGAAATCAATAATAGATCTCTGAGACTAAAGTAGTGTTCTCCAGGAAAACACTTGATAGCTTCCTTTTTAATATCTACTATGCAACAAGGGAAGAATGAGGTTAGTTATAAAGGTCAACATTAGTATAACAATAAATAGGTATTTATTGTTATAATTCCTACATTCAAACACATGCATGATGTTTTAATGAACGGCATCACAATGTTGTTTTAAAGATGCATTTTTTATTCTAGTTTTGAGTACTTCTACTACATTTGTCCCTACAACTTAATAAATGTGAAAGCAAAACTTGTAATAGAAAATGTTGCTTTTTCTTTTTCAAGGAAATAGAAAACTTTGCTACAGACAACATAACTACAAAATTCAACATTGAAATATTGATAATATTCTCATTCAACAACAAGATTTGCTGACACAAGCATGAGATATATTGTGTAAAAAACCTACACTAGCAATTATATAAATTGAAAATAGAAAATGAAATTGCACTAAAGAAAATAAAAATAAAAATAAAAAACTACTAAAGAGATCGGTTCAAATTACTCATATTCTTATGTGTATTATTGCTTAATATGAATACTCTTAAATAACCCTTGTTAAGAGGGAACCAATGCACACTAGGTTGGGGTTCCATAATACACGCTAAAAAATAGAAAAACACTTTCTTTGATTAGCTTGTAGTCTAAAATTAGAGTAGAATAGCCTAAAATAGAGTTGACTATGGAGCCAGAAATAAGTTAGAACTGAAGTAATAATTCCCTCATGCAACTCCCAACTCATAAATAGCAAGAAACCTCAAAAAATAGATTGAAAACCAAAGGATAATGTGATAATATTTGATCATTATATTATTTGTCATCCATCTCGATGCTTTTAGGGTGGAAAAAATGGAGGAATCAACTTGCAAGGTCATCTTTACTGGTGATCCCAGTTTGGAAAAATTGGGGATGGAAAATTTTAGGATCCATTTTGAGGCCTTAAACGACTATTTTTATGGTCTCGGACTTAAAGTGGACCTGGATTTCGTAATCTACACATAAATATCTTTCCAATGGTGCAAACAACACCTCAATTGGAGCTTGTATGAGAAAGTTATGCTTCTTGAAATTTGACCTATCATGATTGACCACCATAATTTGAGAGAATGCCACGTCATCCCCCATTACTCGTGGAAAAGGAGCTAGCCACGTGGGGACTATGAAGAAAACTCTAGAAGAGTCAAGTTCTATCTCATGTCGAGAGTTGAATGAGCCAAATTTAACATCTAGTTAGCTATCAAGTTGTATTATAAGAGAGTCTCTATTAGGAAAAGGGGTTCCATTCTATTCAAATGCATTTTGTCCCATACCAGAGTAGAGTAGTTGAGTGTGGATAGAGAGAGAATAACATGGGGGGTTTGTGATCTATAGAGGCCCATGGTCCACGGGTCTTAAGAAACTCCATAGAGATTGTCTTCTCCTTTGTGCTTGCATCATTTCTATTGCTAGAAATGTAGCAAGAAAAGGCTCAATTTTGACTTGTGCCTTAGTTAAATTGGGTAATTTGATTTTCCACATTAGTAGGATGACTTGGATTTCAGTTAGCTAGAGTGACATGGTCTTGTCTCCTAGTTATATGAGTAAATTTGTGTTTGTAGGCTAAGAGTAGAGTTGTGCATCTAAAGATTGGTAAGATTTAGCAATCTAGTTGGGTTATTGTTAGTTAAACTCCGTTAATTGAGCTCTAGTCACTAGTTGAGTCAGTTGAAGGTCAGTTGAGTAGTTAAGTCGGTTGTTAACTCATTGATCTCTCAGTTAACTAGTCAATCAACTAAAAATAGGCACAATCATGCATGGAATTTGAATTTCCTAGTTCAAGTGGAGGAAAAGGCATCTTTGTATTTATATTTGTATATTATTGAGTGTACAGTGCTTTTGCATTGAACAGGTGATCAATTCCTCAAGCTATTGTGTAAGGAAATAGGTCATTCTCCTATTGTTTAGGGGCTAATTCCTCCAGGTTTGCGCAAAGAAATAGAAGGTTGGTTGAGGCTTGAATTGGCTAAGTGTTGGCTAGAACAAGTCAGGAAGCAGGAGAACAAAGTTGTTGTGCAGGGTGTGCTTCAGAGTTGAAGCAAGACATTGTAATTGTTCTCTTTGCATATGAATTAATGTAAAGCAGTGGAGGGGTTTTTCCCAGTTGGGTTCCCCTATAAATCATTGTGTTCTTGTGGTTTTGATGATTGCATGTTTCTAAATTGTGATTTCCTTTTCACATAATAGTAGACGAAATTTGTAATCCCTTGATTTAAGTTCGATTTCATCAGTAGTAGCAAATTTCTATTAATTTCTACATGGTATCAGAGCTTGAAATCACAATAGAAACTAGTCAATATAGCTTCTCCCTTAGAGATTTTGATTTGCAATTCGATGAAGCAGGTTTTCTTCCATGCAAGAAAATGTCTTTCAATAGGTTGAGATTGGACTATGCCTTATAGGGAACCTTGAATTTCATAGCTTGCAAGGACAAGATGGAAGTCGTACTTGATGATAATGGAGTGCTAGAGTACACCAAAACTGACATTCCAAAACCAGTCGTATCAGATGCACAGTAGTTAGCCCAACGAAAGAAGGATATTGCAAAAACCAAGAGGATCATCCTGGAGGGTGTGAGAGACCACATAGTCTCGACTTTATATGGAAAAGAAACTCCAATTGTTATGTGGAAGACCCTCACTAATCTATTAAAAAATGGCAATGATGCTAGGAAATTGGCATTGAGGGACAAGCTCAAAAACATAGACATGCATAAAAATGAAATTATTCCACATTACCTCTCCAAATTCACTTGGTGTCGAGATGAGGTTGGAGGAGTTGGAGAAAATATACCATCTTCAGAGCTAGAGATCCTAGCTCTCTTAGGCCTTCCAAAATCTAGGCACAACTACAAGGACTTTGTAAATGGAATGGACAAATTGCCAAATTGGGAGAGACTTTGGTCCGATTTGGTGTAGGAAGAAATTCGAAGGAATGCCAAAGAGGAAGAGGAAGAGGACTTTGCTCTAGTTGTCAAAGGAAAGAATGTCAAGGGCAAGAAGGCCCAAGATGAGCCAAAGTCCAACCATAACTATGGTAAGAAGAAGGACCTAAGCAAAATAAAATGTTTTCATTGCCACGAATATGGACATTATGCAACCAAGTGTCTACACAAGAAATCTAGCAAGGAGCCTGTAGCAGGAGCTGGAGGAGATGCCTTGGCATCTCAATTCGAGTTAGATTTCACCCTCTTTGATTGCATGGAAAGCATAGTAAGAGGGAGTGATTGGTACCTAGATTTTGGTGCCTCATACCATATAACGGGGAACAAAGAATTCTTCAGTAGCCTAGAGGAGAAGGATCTCCATATGCAAATAGGTTTTAGATATGATGGGTGGTACAACACTTGAGTAATCAGTATTGTCACCTTTAAGAGGGAGTTGGGCGCCCATCTTCATCTGAAAAATGTTATGTATGTGTTGGATCTGAAGAAGAATTTGATTTTTGTAGTTGTATTGGAGGATAGAGGTTATGTTGTTGTATTTAGTAAGGGTAAAGCCTTTTTAAAGCATGTGGCTACTGAGAAAGTGAAACAGATTAGAGTTAGGGTGAAAAATCTCTACAAGCTAGAAGTAGAATTCACCATGCATGCAGTTATACCTCTAGAAGCGAGGTGGGGCGATGTAGAGCATTAGTCCCAGAGTTGCAAAAAATTGGGCAAAATCCATAGGAGAGTAGTAGCAGTTGCAGTATACTTTCCTCATGGATCATTCCTTGCTACAGGGACCCACAATACTTAGTAGAAGAAGGATCAGTGTCAGTTGGTGCAGTCATATGTTGAGGAACACAAAGCAGAATTGATAGCAGTGCAGAAGGCACAGTACAAAATCGACAACAATGTAGTTTTCCTAGTAGATAGTTGAAGAGACACAGGTGATTCAGTATTTCAGATGCTTCCCAATTGCACTTGTTGCAGTAGCAACAACAGAAGTGAGAGGTAGTGCTACAGTACATTCCACAGGAGCTAGACTGGGGTTATGCAGAGCCCTTTTCTTGCTAAGAGGGAGTGTTAGAAATGTAGCAAGAAAAGGTTCAATTTTGACTTGTGCCTTATTCAAATTGAGTAATTTGATTTTCCACATCAACAGGATGACTTGGATTTCAATTAGCTAGAGTGACATGATATTTATTCAGTAAATTGATCTCTAGTCACTAGTTGAGCAGTTGAGTAGTGAAGATTGTTGTTAACTCACCGATCTCTCAATTAACTGGTCAATCAACTAAAAATAAACACAATAATGCATGGAATTCAAATTGCCTAGTTGAAGCAGAGGAAAAGGCATGTTTGTATTTATATTTGTATATTGTTGAGTGTATAGTTCTTTTTCACTAAGCAGGTGATCAATTCCTCAAGCTATTGCGCAATGAAATAGGGAATTCTCCTATTTTCTAGGGGCTAATTACTCCAGGATTGCGCAAGGAAATAGGAGGTTGGTTGAGGCTTGAATTGGCTAAGTGTTTTCTAGATCCAGTCAGGAAGCAGGAGAATAGGATTGCAATGCAGGGTGTGCTTCAGAGTTGAAGCAAGACATTGTAATTGTTTCTATTTTCATCTGAATTAATGCAAAGTAGTGGAGGGGTTTTTCCCAGTTGGGTTCCCTTGTAAATCATTGTGTTCTTGTGGTTTTGATGGTTGCATTTCATTGCATGCGTTTCTAAATTGTGATTTCCTTTCCTCATAGTAGTAGATGAAAATTGTAATCTCTTGATTTCAGTTCGATTTCATCAGTAGTGGCAAATTTCTATTAAGTTATATATCTATTACAAACAAAAGAGAGAAGACCAGTGTCATCTTCCAAGTGGGTTTTCTATTGTAATGGTTTCCTAGAGCATGTCTTGGTGTTCATTTTGGTTCTCTATTCTCTACATTATCTATTGCATGCATAAACGACAAAACAATAATAACAAAAATAGAATCTAAAATGAATTAACCATTAGTATGGATTTTGGTTTATTTTAATAGATATATGGTGACAAATTGTCCAGTAGAATATCCATGGTAGTGTATAGATCAATAAGGTTACACATAAGGCAATGTCCCAAAATAAGAGACGGAATGTGTGTTGGTGATAAAGGACCCTATGGATAAGGTGATGCACAATAGTGGTCCGTGGATATGAAACGTCCATGTCATTGCCTAGTCACTACCACATGTCATCCTAGGTGGCACCCCCGGTTAAAAAAACTTATTAAAAATAGAAAAATAAATAAATAAAAGATGATCCCAAATGGTAGGGAATGTCTAGTAAATCAAGAAAAATGGTCATATGTGGACGTAATTATGTATGGATAAGGCCCCAAGTGTGCATTTGCCCCAACACCCCATGAAGCACAATCGAGGAGTGTGCATAATGAATGATTCCTGACAATTATTAGTTATGCTAATTACTCTTGTACAATAAAATATGTAAAAAAGTGAGGTAAAGAGGGATAAACCAATGGAAACAAAACCCCCCCTCAAAATAAGAATGCCAAAGTTAGCAAGATCAAATACTAGGTAGATGTGCCCTTAATTCCTAAGAGCTCTTACAAATTTGTGATTCCTTACTTAGTCATGTCAGAACCTACAGGTATGTTGGTTCGTCACACCTATGGACTCTTCTAGAGACAATTAACCAAATGGTTTTGACTAATAGGATATAGTTAGTCGAGTGGTTAACTAGTAGAACAATTGACTATGCAATCTATTGAATGGTCAACATGTCAGTTGAATGGACTACTAGAGAAAGAGTTGGTTGAGTGTTCAAAGGAATCAACTAGATGGTTGGAATGACTTGAGTGGTCAATTAACTGAAGATAACTAGATTAACTAGCTAATGAAACAACATGGATTACACAAAAACATTTGAAACAATAATGCTTGTTTGTGGAACGAATCTTCCACATTGCAATAAAGTTGGCTATATTTGGACAATGTTTATAACAATACTCTATGGGCTTAATATTGTAATGGAGTCCCATAGTTGCAAAAATTGCGCAAGATCCATAGGAGAGTAGTAACAGTTGCAGTATACTTTCTCATCGATCATTACCTTGCTACAGGGGCCCACAATATTCAGTAGTAGAAGGATCAGTGTCAGTGGGTGCAGTCATATGTTGAGGAGCACAAAGTAGTGTTGATAATAATGCAGAAGGGACAGTGCAGAATCAACAATGATGTAGTTTTCCCAATAGATAGTTGCAGAGACACAGGTGATTCAGTATTTTGGATGCTTCTCAGTTGCACTTGCTACAGTAGAAACAACAAAAGTGAGAGGTAGTGCTACAGTACATTCCTTAGGAGTTAGATTGGGGTTGTGCAGAGCCCTTTTCTTGTTAAGAGGGAGTGTTAGAAATGTAGCAAGAAAAGGCTCAATTTTGACATGTGCCTTATGTTATACAGTAATTTTTGGCACTCCCTGTCTCATAGCCTGAGCTGTTGAAATTTTCCCAAAATGTCGCAAAGTGACAAAAGTTGTCAATGAATTCACGATGAAAAAAATTGATCAGACCATCCCTGAAGAAAAGAAGAAGAAATGCCTTGAAGTAATTTTGGAAGAGCTTGTCCAAAAACCTTATTTGCAAGCCCAACGCTATTGTTACCAGTAAAATTTGTGTTAGTAACCCTCTGCATAACTGGTGTCTAGTGCTGTTAGCGCTGGAATTATAATGAAAAAGCGCATTGGTCCTCTTCAGGTAGTTTCTCCAAAAATGGAGCAGGAGTTTCTCTTACTAGAAGCCTCGAGAACAACGAGATGGTTATAGTTGAATAAGGATATGGTCGAGTTCTCCCATTTTGAGTCCCTGATCATACCTTTAGGGATCTTCCCCTTAAGATGTGTGCCTTCTTCCCCCTTTTGTGGATCCCTAACTCCCTCTTCTTTCCTATAAATACATTTTGTTACACACTCAAATGGTTGATCAGAATAGATTGGTCATGCTGCTACTAAATTATGCCTAATTGTACCAATTTGTGAAGGAGAAAGGAGAGCTTGAGAAGTCTTGGCTTGGACTTGGAAACCCATCCCGAAGGAGGCTTCCAACATTAAGGCAGTGGTTGTATGTTCCCTTTTGTATTTATTATTAATACAATGCATGTTTACTTTCCATAAGCGCGTAAATGACTACTTTCTTAGTATGATGCTCCTTGATTTGTCAAATGGTTTACATTAGAATGCATATGTTATGTTTTTCCTTTGTTGTCCTTGTTTGATCTCTCTTGCAGGTATTCATTCACAATAGGATAGCGAGGATTGAGCTTGGAAGTGACGAGCTTGAGATCGACATCGAAAAGTGAACGCATATGAGTGAGGTAGACCATATTTCCTCTCTCATGTCATTTTGATTTAAACCAGAAGAGTTTTGAATATATTTGTTTCAATTGTTATTAGATCCATTCATTGGACTAGAGGGATCGCTTCTATCATAAATGGATTGCCTAGATAACAAATTTGCGACTCCACTATGGAGCCTATAGCCCTTTAAACCCTCCTTTTGCATTTGGCCTTTTTGGTTAGTTTAGCCACCTTTCAATGATCTTTGGTTTTGATTGCCTTTGAGTCTGTGCTTTGAGTAGTCGGTCATTTAGGGTATCAGGTCTAGGGTTTTAATCAAGATCTACTTGTTTTTCCTAAAATTTCCTTGCTCAGCGCATTTTTATTAGTTATAGTTGCGCTGACAGCACTGATTTTTCTAGTATAGTCGCGCTGGAAACCCTGTCTTCCCGCGTTGGTCTAGTTTCTCGTCCAACACTGATTTTGCTGTGTAAAGTAGTGCTTTGAGCACAGATTTTGCAGTGAAAAGTAGTGTTGATGACCTTGTCAACACAGGTTTTGCTATGTAAAGTGGTGTTGATCCTTAAAATTGAGAATTTTTAGGGTTTTTGCTAAAAGTCTAGTGTGCCCTGATCTCTGAGATCATTCCCCTACTTTGTGTGCATCAGATCTTGTATGTTTTCCTTCAGTTTCTTTGTGGTGTGCAAAAGTTTATCCATTGCTTGAAGTGGTAAAAATTTATTTCATACTTCAAGTCAATTAAAATCTTTTTTGGTTGCTTGTATGAGTGGGAAAAAACTGATTTTTTGTTGATTGACCAGTAGTAGTTCTTTTGGAATCATAAGGAAATTGATTTTGCATTCATTTGGTTTGCATCTCATAATTTACTTTTCGTAAAAGTGCATTAGATCACATTGCATTGAAAATTCATTTTTTGAGATCTATCATTGGACATCGGTTACATGGTTTAGTGATTGAAAGTTGAAAGTGCATCAAGTGCATTCTCATTCATTGAAAGAAAAATTGAAATTATTTTTCTTTTGGTGGTTGCATTTGGAAAGTGAAAAGTGAAAGACCTAGGTAGGGGCACTTTATTTGCTGCACTATTGTTTGAAATATCTTCCCTTACTAGTTTATCTTTCATCAAAATGAAAAGAATCATTCTCTTATGATAGTTGCATAATATGTGTTTAGATGACATCATTTTGAGCCTTAAAACCGAAACTGAATTGAAGATAAACTTAAAATTTACTTCAATTAAGCTAAGGAGCATTTGAACTTAATGTAATCATTTAGAGGTCTAGGCTAGAGATGTGTTATGACATTGTTAAATGTAGGAGTTGTCGTTATTTTCTAGCGTTGTATCCCGGGGGTGAAATCTCGTTCCATGTACAAAAGTGTATAGGAGTGTTCGCTAGTACTTTGAGCATATCGGAGGCATTCCACACATGGTAAGTATAAAAGAACGCTCTCATCGAACGGTTATGCATTAGACAACACTACCACAAACTGAATTCCCATGTACCGTCGGGTATATATTGGGAGCCCCATATAGGTTGCTATCCATCTATAGGTAACCGAATCTACCGCCTTGTATATTGTAATACACCGAACACAACATTCGGGGAGATTGGTTGTTGTAAGGTAAGTCCTTGGTTCACCAAGGTGTATATTGCAGTTCACGGTTGCTTGGTAAACCTTTATGCCTAGTTACCCCTTTTTGATTTATTTGTTGTTAATTTCTAAAATTAATTGACCGCGGAATAATATCCTTCCTGTGGAAATACTACTTAGTATATCTTAGGTTGAGACTAATGGCAGTAGTCTCCGAATCTACCAACTAAGGAAACCCCTCTGACGGGAATCCTAGTCCTTTTCCTTATTTTGGAAATGTTGGTGCTCCCTATATGGAAATGTTGTCCCTTCTTGAGTTTACCATTGGTTTCCCAGTTTGGTTATTGTTGAGGAGGTAAGTCCTCTCTACGGACAGAGGCGATCCCTACTAGCCGAGACCGGGTCTAGCAACAATCATCAAACGCTATAGCGCAAGTTCCTAATTGCAAATAAATAGACTAGTGATGAAGGCCTACCTGGATTCCAACGCTATTGTTTGTAGAAGAGGTGGTGCTCCCGTTCCTTTGCTATGGTAGATCACAATCCTCATGATATCTGTGAATGAACACCTGCACATACAAGAAACAACACAAACACAAGCATAAAATCCAGCATATGCAACTATATGTCAGTCAGAAAGGACATAACTCATCATCATCACAAATAATAACAAGAGTGGAACCATAACCAATAGCCGTTCATTAATAATTAATCAAAGGGGAATACAACCAAAATTCTGACGTCGGATTCTCCTTTGGCGGGTAGTTAGCAGCACATGTTTCGCAAAGCCTGTCGGGGACAAGGACAAGCCTCTCTCTTTGGTTCTTGGACAATAATCTCCTTGCTTGGATTTGGCCTTATGGGAATCAAGAAGGCTCTTGTAGCATGAAGCTCTTGGAAATTTGACAATTCTCAATCTCTGGAACTAGCTTGCCAAGGAAAAATGGACAAGCTTTTATAGATGGAGGAAGGGAGTTGGGATCATCCACAATAATCATGGGATGGCCATATCATCAAGGAAGCTTCCATGAGAGGTGGCAAACCACTTCCTCTCTATGGAAATCTGTAGCCAAACCACCCAACTCAAGATAGATAGCAGTCCAGGAATTTGTTAGGACGAAACTTCCGTCATTTGTTTGTTAAAAAACACCTCTGATTATGGTTGGCACGGGTGTGACTCCATGACAGAGCGCCAATTGGCGCGCCCTCTTTGGAGGATTTGCCCCCTTGGCACAAGGGCTACACTATGGAACCGCGCTAATGGAAAAAGAGCTATTTTTAGGGTTTTTTAGCAGGAGATGTCTTAAGGGAAAATAAAGCTCATGTTCAGGGGAATGCAATGCAAGTGTTTGTAGGCCATGTCACTTCTCATAGGTCCCGGAATGAGTCCTCCAAGATGCAGGAGCGGGGTAGCAGGGACGGTGACAAATTGTTGTGTAAAAGATGCCCCCTAAAGCATGAGGCCCGAGAGAGAGAGAGGGGTGAAATGCTTTACGAGAACATGTCCAACCGAAAACACTGTCGTCGGAAAACCTGCGTGGAGAAGTACAACTGATATCTCAAATACATGATATATGTGTTATGGGCGCAGCCATCCATAACAGAGTACACAATAATCTAGATCCAAGGTATGGATGCAACCATCTAGTGAGGATCAATAGATAGACTCAGGCATGGTCACAGCCATCCAGTGAATGAGTCATGTAATAATCATAATAATCCACAAAATCATAGCCTGGATCCCACCACACAAAATCCAGGGTCTTGCGCTCCATCTCGATCCAAACAAAGTACAAGTTCAAGCATGCGAATATAGGAGTCGAAGTCGAACATGCAGGAACATCGTCTGATTACCAGCCAATGGTGAAAGTTGTTAACAGACGCGAGAGGTACCACAAATAATGACAATGGCCCTCAAGGTACTACAGGTACAATCTATGGTGTGTGAATCAGTGAGCCAGCGTTGAACACCCGTAGAATCAATCGATCGGAGGCCAATGATGAAAACCTCACGTCGAATGCGAAGAACCTGCCATTGAGGCATGCAGGCTCCAAGGCACCAGAAGGGAGTCTCTAGATCAGCTTCCTGGATAATGAATTGAAGTCGACAGGAAGTGACCTTGATCGAAGGTGGGCCATAGTGTTTCCCACATCATCGACGCGAGACGGAGGAAGATAATGTTTTTGTGAATCAATATTATATGAGTTATCAGAGGGAGGTTGTTATTTCGCAGAGGTCAACTTCTCTTGAACATATCGGCGACACGACAGTGGACTTGGCAGTATTTGACATCAATTGATCAGAGGTCATGGTGACAAGGTAAAGAGCTGATGAGAGGTCAAACAGGATCACCCAAACCCGCGAAGGCAAGTGAAAAATGAGATAAGATGTCCCCACCCAGACACGAATACAGACAAGTGCCATGTTCAAGAGCGACATACTGCCGACACGACAATGATTCTGGTTCTATTTTCCCCACCATTTATGGCGAGTACCCTAGTTATTTTTATTAACAAGCTTGACGGGGATAACATATGCTTGTGAAACGTCATTTCGACGGAATCCAATGTCATCAAGTTTTAATGAGTTTGACAAAGGAAGAACTCGGTGCCTTTTCATGTTTAGAGAGTTTGAAAGACAGCATAAAAGTAAACTCCAGGGGTGTCCTTTTTCATAAAGTTGTGTCTCTCAAGCCCGAAAAAGTATAAAACAATGCTCGAAAGAACCGCCCGACCATTGCGATCGAGGAGTACTTTTCATGATTAGCGACTTCGACCTGAAAAAGTCAAAAAGCGACTGAAATCACATCGTTTCGTAACCGTTAACGAGCCTGAAACGACAAGGGCCCGACGATCTTTTCGTCTTTACACGGTTGGAAAAGAGCTTAAAGGCGACTGCCTCTTGTTTACGTTTAACGAGTTGAGAGGAATAACTCGGCAATCTTTTCATATTTAGAGAGTCAGAAAAGAGCTGAAAGATGACTCCAAAATGACTTTTTCGTCTATTTACTGAGTCCAAAAAAGTATAAAATATAACTCATTTCACCGTTTGTCGCATAAAAACCCTGTTGCTACGTAAAAAGAAAGTGTAAACCATTTTTGACAAAAATATATTAAAATATTCAGAAAAAAAAATAACTTTTAAAACCTATTTTGAGTTGAAAAAGTTATAAATATGTCAAATGGTAAAAACAAAATTACTTTTTACTTTTTACCTCACTGAAGAGCAGTAGTGGTCCATTTGGTGTGCAGACTTCAGACAACGATTGTGACAGATACGTAGTACCATTCAGGGCTTCGTTAGTTCCAGGTAAGAGGCACTTCCTAATACTCCATTTCAATCCATTTTTTAGCAGTTTCCTTTTGCTCATTCGATCTCTGTGGAAGGATTTAAAAAATTAGGGCCGCGCCCATTGGCGTGGGGATTGGGCACGGACCCGCGCCAATGGGCTTTTATATGCCAAAGCCCCACGCCAATGAAACGGTCGCACCAACGACGGACACGAATTTTTGCTTTAAATTTCAAATTTGCAAATAATTTGAACGCATTTTTGAGCCTACCAGAGATCTAATCAAGGGTTTTTGACCATGTGGATGCAGGCAACCGAGAAAAATGGTAATTGAATGGAAAGAGAGAGAGCACGAAAGAGTGGACGAATTGGCCATGGAAGATGAAGTTTGCATGGACACCCTCAGGAATTGCGGGTTTAAAAAATTCTTCCTGACACCTTACTTACGAGCTCAACTTGAGCTCTTACAATACTTGATCAGCCTTTGGGATGAGAATGAGCAAGTGTTCAGATTGCGAGATCAAGTATTAGAACTAGATGTTTCTGACATCTACTGTATCACTAGATTGTCACGCAGAGGTCCGGTGCCCATACTGACAGGGAGCAGACCATTTGGCGAGAAGATGGGCGAGGTGATGGCACGAGTGTGCCCAGGGGCACAATTCGGATCCGGGAGTGCAAAGGTAGATATTGCCACCATCCGGGATCTAACACTCAAGGTGGTGCTATTTACCATCACGCGAGCTGCGGGGGCACAAGCACCGCATGAGGCGACAAAAAATCAGCTCTTATTGGCCACAAAGTGTATGAATCCCACTATATTTGATTGGGCCACAGCAGTGATAGCAAATATGAAAAGACAACTTACGAAATGTAAGCGAGGCAAACTGAAACAGTTTGGCTACGGTTCTATCCTGGTATCGTTCATTTTGGAACGATTACCAATCTTCCAAGGCCAAGGGGCCATAGTAGCTGATCCAGTGCCACGAGAGTCGAGAATGGCTCGCTGGGCAGCATTGATGCCCAGAGGAGGAGGGGGCCAACAGATGTCCTGGAGGCCGAAGTTTTTTGGGTGGCTACGTCGTCAGTTGATCGTAGTCGAAGATTGGCCATATGCAAAGACCAACTTCACTGGTGATCCAGATCTCCCACTGCTGGAGGGAGATGAGTGGGACGAAGAGCTGGGTATGATCTCTTTTTGATTTTATGTTTTACGATTTTTTTTGTTAATACATGTTCGTTCTAACAACAATCATATGTGTATGCACATGCTGGCCTAGAGAGACCAGCCAACATGTCTCCTATTTCGCGGAGAACTCAGCCCGCAGCTGACCCTCAGGAAGAGGGTGCTGAGGGAGGAGAGCTGATCCAGAACCTTGACGGGATTGCCTGGGGGATTCCAGACTATGCCCGGCTGGCAGATGTCCCACTGGCGTACCAAAGACATACAGTGGGAGTGCCTAGTCGCATCCACTGTCTTTTGAGACGCCTAGTGTGTGCGGTGACGTGCTATCATGAGCACCATAGGGATTAGACACCTAGGGTTTATTTTCATGCATAATTTTTGAGAGACATGTCGTCTCCGGATGTATTAAGATGAACATGTATATTTTTTATCTATGTGATGCACGTTGTGCAAACCTTTTGACACACACACACACACACACACACACATATATATATACATATGCTTATGGTTTATTGTGTTTTTTATGCTTCTTTGTTGTTTTAATTACATGTTATGCAAATGTTTGTCCAATACATAATTGGCTAATGCATCAGTTAACATATTTAATCGTCTTGGAATGTGTTGATATGTGATGAAATCAAAATTCCTTTCTAACAACTTAACACGTAGATATAACCTTAGAATCCGATGGTCTCTGACGGAATATCGCCCATTGAGCTCGTGGATGACAAGCTGAGAATCCAGGTTCACAACCAATGTTCGAATACCGAGATTGATTGCCTCGGCCAATAACTCAATAATAGCACTATACTCAGCAACATTGTTCGTGGTACAACCTAGACAAACCCCTTGAAGGTCTACTAGCTCACCATGAGGATGGTAGATCACCCATGCCGCAGAAGACAAGTTGCGTGTACTACGGGAGGCACCATCGACGAAACCAACGTAAGGCGAACCAGGCATCTGTACAAGAAGCAAAAGGACACAATAAGCGGCAATCACGCCGACACACCAAGCCAAAACATGAAAACATGCACACAAAACACACTTGCTAAAGCACGCGTATGTACAAATCAGAGTGCCTGGAATTCACGCATAATATTTTCTCAAGTAAATCCCATTCCGGGGCTTATCCAGAGGATTCCCTTCGTAGTCAATCAACTCATAGGCCCCTTTCTGCAAAACTCTCTTTACAATATAAGGTCCGTGCCACATGGGTTCGAATTTGCCTGCCCCCAGCTTATCATTGGCTTGATCGTAGAGTAGGACTAAATCTCCCTCAACAAAAGAATGAGGATGTGCAGTGTGATCGAAGTGAGTTTTCACTCTCTTCTTTTGTGCTTCGATAGCTAGAGAGGCTAGTCGACGAGTCTCGTCTAGCCGCTCCAGGTAAAGAAGGTGTTCCTCTACCGGAGTAGTGTCGGGGAGTAACTTGACGGCTAATTTTAAAGAAGGGATCTCACACTTGATGGGAAGGGTAGCCTCCAGTCCATAAACCAATTGGAAAGGAGTGAAATCGGTGGCATCCTTCACAGAGGTTCGGTAGGCCCACAAGGCAGAGAACAACATCAAGTGCCAGTTGGACTTGTGCATGCCAATGGTTCGTTGAAGCATTGTAACTAGAACCTTGTTAATGGCTTCTACTTGGCCGTTGGCCTGAGGATAGTATGGAGTCGAGCTATCGTGCCGTAAGCCCAACTGGGTTGTAAGCTCAGTCATCATATGATAACGGAAATGCTTGCCGTGATCAGTGACGATGGCCTGAGGGACTCCGAACCGTGAGATAACATGATTAAATAAAAATTGCGCCGCTGTGTGACCATCTTCAGACAATGTGGGCATCGCCTCGGCCCATTTTGTGAAGTAATCAACGACAACGATGATATACCCATGCCCCCCGGCCGAGCGAGGGTTACAGGTCATATAATCAATGCCCCATTTTGCAAAAGGGCCGACGGTAACAACCGGGTGTAGTGGAGCAGGAGGCGCACACATCTTCTGTTGGTAGATTTGGCACTCGTGACAAGAGCGGACGGTGAGAATGCAGTCCTTAAAGATGGAGGGCCATGTAGAAATTTTGAATAATTTAACACATATTCAACAGAGATTATCCTGATCGTGTACTATTGCGGAAAACATACACAATACATAAGCTCCTCTACGTTGATCATCAATATAGCAGCATCAATAACAATAAAACATCAAGAGCATTCACACATTAACACAGTATGTATCCCGGGGAAAGCATCTCGCTAAAAACCCCAACTATCTGTATATTAATGATTGAGTCATGTAACATTACAAAGCACAATGCTTATCACAAGCATCTCCAGCCCTCTGTTACACACAATACAACTCAGATCTGATCTCCAAATCTCTTCCACTGCTTGCCTGCCTCTTCTGCTCAATACCTGCATGAGAATTGATGATAATTCCAAGGAAACCACGTATTTACTTGGAAAAATCACGTGAGCACAAGCTAAAATGTGGGCAAACTCATTGGCATACTCAATCCCTTGATTTTTGCAAGATCTGATGCACAACTATAGTCACAACTGATAGCAATCTGATTCTCTAACACCTGTCCCTGTTGAACTAAACATGCA
>APFE031618378.1:179026-194204 GCA_000404065.3 Pinus taeda | reverse complement strand
CTAAAAATAGACTCCGCCCATATGTCTAAAAGTAGAAGTCCATCTATTTTTACCAACATGACCAATCATCCACAAATAACATCCTGCAACTCATAGACCATGATCCATATGTCTAAAAATAGACATAGTCTAAAAATAGACTTGCGCGAAAAATAGCCTACGGGCCCACTTAGTGAAGGCGACTCCTTTCCACTAAGCTCCATCATCTTGTTGCAATCTCAACAAGCATTTCTTGTTGCACACTTTTCAACAGGCCAAAAGTAACCAACGCGGAGTATTTTCTGAGCAGTAGCATATCCGGATATGTGACCACCACAGGCGCCAGAATGGCAGTCATTTAAAACTCGCTCAGCTTCCTCGAGTGTTAAACATCGGCGGAGAACAGAGTCAACGCCGAGACGGTACAAGGTGTTCCCAATAATGCGATATGGTTGAGATTGATGGCGAATCCGTCACCAAGCATCCTTAGATGTCTCGAGACGAAAAGAGGACGTCTGTAAATAGATAATGATATCCCCGTACCAGGGATCGAGGGTTCTGAAGAGGGTTTTGTCCGGAATATGGTCCTCTAACCGAGAGGGCGCAGTAAGAGATGGCAAAGAGCACAACAATTCAGCAAAACCGAGGGATTTCTTGGACTTGACAGTAGTGAATTCCAAGTCGAACTCTTGGAGGATAACAATCCACTTCGAGTACTTGCCCCCCAGCGGTTGACGCGACAGGATGTACGTCATCGGGTTGCAATCAGAAATCACTGTCGTAGTGCGCAACAGGATATAATGGCGGAAACATTGGACGGCACAAACGACGGCCAATGCCAACTTCTCGAGCGTATCGAGATTCCGTATCTAATAGGTTGTGGCTGAGATAATAAATGATGTGCTTAATGTCATCATCATCATCTTGAACGAGAACCACGCCAATGGTGGTATCGACAGCGGCCAGATACAAAGTGTAATCACAATGGTAATTAGGAGGACGCAACAAAGGAGCAGAAATAAGGAGAGCCTTGAGGTGCTCGAAGGACTCTTGAGCGGCGGCATCCCAACGAAAAGGGGTGTCCCGCTTTAGTAACTGCGTAAAAGCTTTGGCCACCTCGGCATAGTTCAGAATGAAGCATCGTAAAAAAATTGCTTTACCCTGCAAGCTCTGCAATTGCTGCAAACAAGCAAGGGGAGGAAGATTCAGAATGGCCTTGACTTTAAGGGGGTCCAGACGGATGCCCTCTCGGGAGACGATGAACCCGAGAAGTTTGCCAGACTCTATACATAAGACACACTTATGCAGATTGAGCCGAATATGGTAGCGTCGACAGTGGAGAAAGATTTCGCGAAGATGAGCGGGATGGTCCTGACGCTTAGCTGAATGAGCTGGTAGATCATCCAGGTAAGGTTGCACGATGTGTCGAATATCATGGAATGCATAGGACATCGCGTGTTGGAAGGTAGCACCAGCGTTCTTCAAACCGAAAGGGAGCTTTTTGTAGGCGAAAGTGCCCCACGGATAGATAAAGGCGGTTTTGTGTTGATCGACAGGCGCAATATTAATCTGGTTATAACCAGAAAAACCGTCCATAAACGGGTATATTTCACTTCCGGTGCACTCATCAATGAGATGGTCAATGAAGGGTGTGGGGTAGTTATCCTTGGGACAGGTGTGATTAATATCACGGTAATCAACACAGACCCTGATGGTGCCCTGCTTTTTATTCACAGGGACAATATTAGAAACCCAATCTGTGAGTGGGATGGGGTAGATAAAACCAGCCTTGAGAAGCTTTTCAACTTCCACTTTAATGGCTGCAGCCTTTCTGGGGTGCACGGGGCGTAAACGCTGTCGGACAGGCTTAGCTCTCGGATACTTGGGTATCTCATGCACACAATACTTGGGTTGATGCCAGGCATTTCTTCGTAAGACCAAGCAAACACGTCACGAAATTCGCAAAAAAGACCAGTATAAAGCTGAATTTCCTTAAGAGTACAAGTTACTCCGACATGGATATGCTCGACAATCCCTGGTTTAACAGAGATGTCGATCGGTTGGGTTTGCGTGATGTTTCCCATGTTCCCTTAAGAGGACACTTGATATACTTGGATGGGTGTCTGAAGGGGTTGTGCGGGGAGAGAATGAGCAAACCGCTCGAGACAAGCAAGCATTTCCCGATGGGTAGGGAGGAACGAGGAACGATGGTGAAGATTGAACCAAGGGGGTTCCTTGAGGGACATAGTCTCCATAATGACTTCATCAGAAGGAAATGTTTCCTTTAAGGGATCCGAAGAAGCATAGTCTCCAAGCCAAGGGGAATGAGCATACGAGTCAAGAGCTCTGCTCAAAGGAGTAGATTTGGGAAGGGGAGCCGATAGAGAAACAATCTCGACATAGTTGAGCTCGGCAGGACTCAACAGCATCTCATCACCCCATGATTCTATCTGGTCAATGGGGGGAAGAACCCAAGGATCAGAACGAAGAAGAGGCGAAGAAAGATAGCTAGTCTACTGTGACAATCTTCCCTTGATGAGGGAAACGAATGACACGAAATAGAGATGAAGCCACGGCTCGCATGGCATATGTCCAGCTTCGGCCCAAAAGGAGGTTGTAAGTTAGATTAGCATCAACGACTTCAACTTCCACTTCGACACTCTTCCCTTCCAAAGTAATAGGCAAACGTTGGAGGATACCATAAGGGCGAGACTCTCTCCCATCAAAGGCTTCCATGGTTGTAGGAGACTGACTCAAGGTCGGAGAACCAATATCCTTCCAACAAGCAATGGACATAATGCAAGTTGAAGCGCCTTCATCAATGACCGTACGATGAATCGTTTTAGAGTTGATGATGACCTGGATAAGGAAGGAAATCTGGTGAGGAAGTCTCGGTACATGGCTTTCGAGATCAAAAGTGATCAAATCCGAGTCAGCCGGGTTGATGCGACCGATGGCCGTTAGCAAGGACTTCCTCTGGGAGGGGCATCTCTGGAGAACTTCTAGAGCGGACATAGCTGATGGAGCCTGGGCTAAGTCCTCAATGATGCTATAGTGCTGGGCAGCACGAGCATTAGGGTTGTAAGAAGATCTCCGGAGTACACCTTTAGGAGGGGGTCGAATAGGCATCTCAGTGTTAGGTCTCTTGATATGGAGCGGACCAGAACTGGGCGAAGGAGCGCTTGAGGGGACCTCAGGCTCTTTCCCGGCAGGTGACGGATATTCTTTTGCTCAAGTACTAATGTGAACGGGAATCGTTCCAGCCATGAAAACTCGAGAACCAAAGGGAGAAGAGGATTGGGATGGGTCAACCACCATTTTCCTTTGTTGTGAGGGGAAAGGTTCTTTCAGCACCGCAGGAGTCCCAGGAGCACCTTCCAACAAGCGACTAACTTCAGACCACCTTGGGCAGTCTTTGGTGTAGTGATCCTCATCGCAGATAAGACAAGGATACTTGGGTTTGCATTTGGCTCCTTCCTTGGGTGGAGGTTTAGGGGAATCCTGCTTGGGTTGATCGGCTTTATTTTTCCCTTTTCCCTTCTTTTTGCCTTTCGAGGCTTTATCTGCCTTGGTGGACTGGACGACATTAACCTCAGAAGTATTACCAGAATTAGACACAACCTGAGAAGTATTTTCATTCGAAGCATTCGACTTTTTCTTCCTAGGGTTCGCGGAAGATTTCTTAGAGGACAGATTTACAGATCCAATAACACCGTCAACAGATGGCTTTGGCGGAGCTTTGGAAGTTCCGGGCCTCGGGGTGTTAGGAAAATAATCATATAGTGTACCGGACTGGGAATAAACCACCGGTGGGTGCTTGGCCACCACCGTAACGAGAGGTACCCCAAGCAACAGCTAACAAGACTGAGACCTCAACCGCAGGCTGAGATGGCAAGGATCCAAGATAAAGGTGATGCCCTACAGGATCATAGTAATGTAATGGACCTTGCGAGTCCGGATTCTGGACAGCTTGCAAATACTGATCATATGCCCCCCCTGCTATAATGGAACCAGAAGAAGGTAGGGCATTAAGTGTAGGATTGACAGCTTCGGATGTAGGCACCGACTGGTCACTATTTACCGAACCGGGGGACGGACCAGCAACAGTGGTCACAACCGAGGATGCAGTGACGGCACTAACAACAGGCGCTGAAGAGGCTACACAAACAGTTGGAATAGTTAGCACTGAAGTGATAGATGTATTGTGAACTTGAGGAATAAAAGATCCTGAAGTGGGAGTGATGTTGTGATCCCACATAGTACCCGTAAAGGAGTTCCTAGAACCAATAACATCCCTCAAAGCCCTATAGCGTAAGGGAAACGTGACACCGAGAGGGGTGACACTGAAGGGTGGGGTTTCCACTGAGATAGGAGTTTCAACACTCGTCACAACGGATGCTTCACTCCGATGGGGGATGTGTCATCCATATCAGAGGAAGACATTGGGACCAAAGTACTAGGAGGAGTAATAGGAATATCCTCTTCGGAAGGCTCCCAAACAGGGTTCCAATGGATATTGTAAAAATCGTCTTCTGGAGTGCGGGAGTTCAGTGGTTGGATACTCAGAATAATAGGGAGAGTACCACTACCAACCGGTGTCTCAGGAGCAATAGAAGAAGGAGACCCTTGGTCACTTGGAATGGGAGATGGGATCGATGATTCCGCCAGGATGATTCGATTAAAAAATCCTAGGTAAACTAACAAGAAAGGACCCTACTCAAGCTAACGCAAACAATATCTAACAGGGTAAATGTGAACGTGGCCGAATAAATTTTAAGACACAAGGACATAACTTGACCTTTTCATCTTTAAATAGTCGAGAAAAGGACAAAAAGATGACTCTAGTCACCTTCGAATGTTTAGTAAGCTCGAAGTGACAAGTGCTCAGATGAGACTTTTCTTTTAGGGAGTCCGAAAAGGATCAAAAGTGACTACTCTGGAGAACTAGGCAAAAGGTTTACCAGACAATCCGTAAAACTGCATATACACGTTGGCAATCGTATGAAAACCAAGGACTTTCCGTACGGCAATCAATCTTCCCGAATGTTGTGTTCGGTGTGTTACGGGCTGTAAGGCGGTAGACACAACTTCCTATGGATAAATGATGATAACCTAGTGGGGTCTCCCCATATACTCAACGGTACGTGGGAGCACAATTCCGTACTAGACCACTATTGAGTCACAGAAGGAGGAATCACCCAACCTTGAGTGGAAACAAAAGTGACTAGATTTAACGACACCGGAGCACGTCTCTAGCCTAGACCTCTAAATAGTGTGCGTTATGTTCCAATGCGTTGTTAGATTCATTCAATTCATTTTAAAGTTGATCTTGGATTATGTTTCAGTATTCGGGCCTTACCGTATGTAATGTCTCAAAATTTCCTAAATGCAAGCTATATGCCACAATATATCATTTTATTCGATGAATGCTAACTATAGAGAGTTGAGAGCTTTCACACAAACAAAATGATCATAAGACAACCAACGATATCTCTAATGCAGCTAATGGAAATCAAAAACTTTTCTTCAAAGTCACTAATCACTAATAACAACGAAAAGCTCTAATTCACATAACTAATGAAAAGCAAAAGAGATTTTTTTTTTTTTAATGTTAAGGGCAAGATGCACTAAACAAATTTTGAGAAATGATAATAAGAGAGCAAAAACAAGCAAATTTCACTCAATGCAAGCACAATCAGATCCCTAAATTGACAAAGCAGTCCTTCAAAACCGAGAAAAATCCCAAAGACACAAATGAGTCGTGTAATCTAGGCCCAAAGCAAAACAAAGCAGAATTCAAGTGGAAAAGGGGTATGTCACTCAAATAACGCAATAAAATGATTAACAACCACTAAATGAGTACAAGGGAGCAATCAGAAATTTGACTGGACGAATAAAAGACCAAAAACTCCTAAGGAAGGCTCGACACACAAAGCCACTAGATGCCCTAGGGCTAAAACGTGGAATCAATAGAAAATGGCAAACAACCAAAGGATGAAGGTTAAAACCAGTCAAACAGGACTCCTACACACTCAAGCAGTCGAGAAAATGTATCCAAAACAAAGACCAAGCTCAGAAGGCTTAAAATTAAGCAAACTTTAGCAGTTCCCAGGCCTGGCGCGACTGTCAGGCTGAAACTAGCGCCTTTTAAGGATTGGCGCGATTGGTATATTGACAACTAGCGCCAATTGGCGCGACTGTTACGCAAAAAAGCGCACCAGTCAAGTTTTCTGTGCCAAAATGAAAAATAAGCAATCCAAAACCAGGCCAACGGTAACCAGGTAAACCAAGAAGCAAGAAACATCGAAATAACCCAGCCCAAAAGGCTGACCAAGCAAGCAAAAAATCAAGAAAAAACCAAAAAGGCAAGACAAGCTCCCCAGTGGAGTCGCCAAATTGTTGAGGAGGTAAATCCCCTCTGCGGACAGAGGTGACCCCTACTAGCCCAGACCGGGTCTAACAACAATCATCAAACGCTATAGCGCAAGTTCCTAATTGCAAATAAACAGACCAGTGATGAAGGCCTACTTGGATTCCAACGCTATTGTTTGTAGAAGAGGTGGTGCTCCCGTTCCTTTGCTCTGGCAGATCACAATCCTCATGATCTCTATGAATGGACACCTAAACATACAAGAAACAACACAAACACAAGCATAAAATCCAGCATATGCAACTATATGTCAGTCAGAAAGGAAATAACTCATCATCATCACAAATAATAACAAGAGTGGAACCATAACCAATAGTCGTTCATTAATAATTAATCAAAGGGGAATACAACCAAAGTTCTGACGCTGGATTCTCCTTTGGCGGGTAGTCAGTAGCACATGTCTTGCAAAGCCTATCGGGGACAAGGACAAGCCTCTCTCTTTGGTTCAAGGACAATAATCTCCTTGCTTGGATTTGGCCTTATGGGAATCAAGAAGGCTCTTGCAGCATGAAGCTCTTGGAAATTTGACAATTCTCAATCTCTGGAACTAGCTTGCCAAGGAAAATGGACAAGCTTTTATAGATGGAGGAAGGGGAGTTGGGATCATCCACAATAATCATGGGATTGGCCATATCATCAAGGAAGCTTCCATGAGAGGTGGTAAACCACTTCCTCTCTATGGAAAACCATAGCCAAACCACCCAACTCAAGATAGATAGCAGTCTAGGAATTTGTTAGGACGAAACTTCCGCCATTTGATTGTTAAAAAACACCTCTGATTATGGTTGGTGTGGGTGCGACTCCATGACAGAGCACCAATTGGCGCGCCCTCTTTGGAGGATTTGCCCCCTTGGCGCGAGGGCTGCACTATGGAACCACGCCAATGGAAAAAGAGCTATTTTTAGGGTTTTTTAGCAGGAGATGTCTTCAGGGAAAATAAAGCTCATGTTTAGGGGAATGCAATGCAAGTGTTTGTAGGCCATGTCACTTCTCATAGGTCCCATAATGAGTCCTCCAAGATGCGGGAGAGGGGTAGAAGGGACGGTGACGAATTGCTGTCTAACAGTTATTTTCAACCCATATGGTTTTGAATGTCCAAAATGCTCCTCAATTGGGCTCTCCTCCACTTGAATAGTATCAACCTCCAGTTGAGCCTAAAGTTGACACTTTTCCTTCTTTTCATTTTTAGTCTTCTTCCTCTTCATCTAGTGAAATCCTGCAAGCTAGTAACCAAGTGGATAAGAAGAAGAATAAAAGGAAGATTAAGAAGATGAAAAATAAGAAAAGGGCCAACCAAACGACCAACTGATGTTGAAAAATCTTCCAATCAACCCCATCAAGTGAAATTCCATTGCAACCTTTGTAAGGGTGACCACCTTCTTCGAGAATGTCCTGGTATTCCTGAGATATTATAAGTGTGGTCCGCAAGTTCACATTGAGCTTCGTCATCAACCTCTGGAGATCATGTTGGTGATAAACCTTCAACTAGTGACAATAAAGCTCATGGAAGAAAGGGAAAAGTCAAATTTCCTTGTAGGTTATGTGAAGGGAATCATCCTATTCAACTTTGTCCTCATATGGATGAAGCCTCAAAAGTGTTGGATAACCTTACCGCTTGTCAACCTCGTCTTCCAACTAGTTATCAAAAGCTTTCCCTTGATCCTCCCCTAGTTGATCAAGTGATTGATTAAAACTCATCTCTGGTCAGTCCACTCTCTCTGAGGATGAATCCCATGAATATGTTCCCAACCAACCATTGGTTGAGAAAACGGTTGACCCGATTCCACTTTTAGTCGATCATATCCATCCTATATAGAGTGAAGTTCATACTTCTCGGGTTCTTTTGGTTTCTTCAACTTCCAAAGAATTAGGGGGAAATCCTCTTGTTCCCATGATACAAGTGGATGATCCTCCTATTCCCACGATCCAGGGGTCGATCCTCTTATTCCTGTAATGCAAGGGGGAAATTCTCCCATTCCGATGGCACCCCCTCCAAGTAGTTTATTCATTTTCTTTGATTGGAGTAGAATGGCAGGATATCGTCTTCCTTCATATGTGCCCTTTCAGATCACAGTACATGCTTATCATATACTCATACCTGGCATAATCATAGATGAAGGCGCATCTGTTAGTATTATGTCTTCAACTACTTGGCAAGCTTTAGGTTCTCCACACCTTATGCTCATTACCCATAACTGTTAGCTTTTAACAGAGGAATTAGTCAACCCTTAGGGATCCTTCCTAAGTTGCATATTACTTTGGGAGGAAATATTGTTTATCTCGATGTGATGATTGTCCAAGGCTCTTTAGATTTTAATTTACTCCTCGGTCATGACTATATTTATGTCATGGGAGCTCTCGTCTCTTCTCTCTTTCATATCATATGTTTCCTGCATGAAGGAATAATTTTGGCCAATGATCGTTCATTGGTCCTAATTTGACTCTTGATCAACTATCTTCCCTAAATGGTCCTTGTATGCAAGTGGTATCACCCCCACCACAGGTTAATTATGTGGCCACATGTTTCGTGCTTGTGTCTACTAGTGATCTAGTTAGTGATATAGTGCGTCATGTACTGGGGGCATTGGAGCCTGATCTTTCCATTAGATCCCTTGACATGTATCCCTTCTAGAGTGTTGCTCTCCCATCTGATAAGAACCTCTTCGATGCCATGGTCTCTTATAGTCCATGATAAAGTTCCCCATGAGGATAGTTCTTTTATTATGTCAACCTCGTTAAAAAATGAAATAAGTCCCCATGAGGATAGTTCTTTTACCATGTCAACCTCATTAAAAAATGAAATAGGTCCCCATGAGGATAGTTCTTTTACTATGTCAACCTTGTTAAAAAATGAAATAGGCCCCCATGAGGATAGTTCTTTTACTATGTCAGCCTCGTTAAAAAGTGAAACAAGGTGTCATAAGCATGGTTCTTTTCCTGTGTCAATATCGTTAAAAAATGAAACAAATCCCCTTCCAATTCGAGTCTTTGTTTAGATCTCGTAAATTCCCAATTGAGTCTTTCACTTGATCTCATAAGTGAACCTTCATTCCATCCACCTGTCAGTAGCTAGTAGTTTACTTAGGTGAATGAAATGAAGCTTGAGGGGCATGTATCTCAAATTGAGTCAATATGTCGGGGGCATGCAAACTTATATCAAGCATAGTTTATCTTTGTTTCAATATTGTGTAAAAATGAAACCAAATCCAAGAATAGTTTGTTTCCATTTCAAGCTTGTGTAAAGATGAAACCAAATCCAAGCATAGTTTTTTCGTACGTTTCAAGCTTGTGAAAAAATGAAACTATCTTCAAGTATACTCAAGCATAGTTTCCTGTGTTTCAAGCTTGTGCAAAAATGAAATCATTCCCACTTTACCTCTCATGATTGTCATTTTATCAGCCTATTTTTTTCATATCAGCCTTGGTTTTTTCATTCCATTGTCACCATCTCTTTGGTTGATCATACACTTTCACTTGGTTGTTTTACTCTTGCATGAGGGAGATTGGCATGAGTGGTCTTATTAGCCAGCCTCTTGACCTTTACATGTTTTGAGCAATTCCATCATGACCAGAACCAGTTGCTATCCATTTATGCAACTCGTTCCTCTAGGTGGAGTCCTCTTTCAGCTCTTTTAAGACTCTCAAAATATGAAAATATTGTTGAGCACTTGTCTTTTTGAACTTGTTAAAGTAAATGAAAAGACGTCTAGTCAATATAAGTTTAATCCTTTTCTGGGTTGAGATAGACTAGCTACGAAAAAGTAATACCTTAGTTGAACATGGCTAAGAGGTTCACTTGAATATTGTTTTCTACCTTTTCAGATTCGAGAGACTATATACAAAAAGGAACCTCTGGAGTTTTCTTTTCCACCTCTCTTTCAAACTCTCTAAACCTGAAAAATATGTCGAGTTAACCCTCCGTCAGACTCGTAAAACTAAAACGACAAAGGACTTATCACCATGACGAGACTGACCTACTCCTTCCTAGGGCTTGTTAAACTTAATACGATTCATATGAAGGATGAACTTATACGACAAGCATATGGTATTCTCTTCAAGCTTGTGATTAAAAATAAAGAGGTACTCGCTAGAAATATGGGGGGGGGGGGGGGAATGGAAGTAAATGTGTCTTGTATTTTGTATGAAAGGAAACATGTTTCTCTTGAACATGACACTCATTTGCATTTTGTGTCGGGTTTGGGATATTTTCACTTAGTCACTTGCCTTCCTGGGTCTGGGAAATCCATTTGCCTCTCATTTGATCATTACTTATCGTCATCATGACCATTGATCCCATTTTGAGTCAAATGTTGCCAAACTCTAGAGTCGTGTCGCCGATATGTTCAAGAAAAGTTTCGTATGTAAATTCAAACCTCTTATACTCCATTTGAACTTCTATGCTACAATCCTAAATCACTCTCACCAAATTTACAAAGTCCTTTGTTTTGTGTCGATGATGTGGGAAACATTATGGCCTTCCTTCAATGGATCACCTCCTCTCGACTCCAACTCATTATCCAGGAAGATGATCCAGAAACTGCGTCAATGTCAGGTTCTTCACATTTGACGATAGGTTCACATCACTGGCCTTCGATTGAATGATTCTGCAAGCATTTGACTTCAGTTTTCTTATTCACACTTATATATTGTGGTGTTGTACCTTGAGAACCATTATCACTATTTGTGGTTTCTCTCCTATCTAGTAACGGTTTACTTCATTGACCGATAATCAGGTGGTTTCTACCATGTTCAACTTCAACACGTCTATTCGCATGGTTAGATTTGTACTTTAGTTGGATCGGGACAAAGGATCTGAAGACCTTGGAGTTTATCTAATATATGTAGGTTGCATGGAGTTATTTAGTATTCATGATTATATACATGATCCTTTCTAGTTAGGATGGTTGTATTGATGCCATGGATCCATACATATGATCATTTCTAGTCGGATGGTTGCATCCATGCCGTGGATCCATACACATGATCCTTTCTAGTCAGATGGTTGAATCCATGCCATGGATTCATGTGTTGTTAAATGCCTACTCAAAGATGTCATATATGGTGTATTATGGTTGATTTCCAGGTCTCTTGACGATAGTTACCCAAAGTCTTTGCCTTGACTTATAAAGCACTTCAACCATCACTTCATGTTCTGACTTCATGCTTTTGGGGCATATGTTATACAGTAATTTGTCACACTCTTTGTCTCATACCCTAAGCTATCGAACTTTGCCCAAAATGTTGCAAAGTGACAAAAGTTGTCAATGAATTCACCATGAAAAAAATTGATCAAAGCATCCCTGAAGAAAAGAAGAAGAAATGCCTTGAAGTAATTTTGGAAGAGCTTGTCCAAAAACCCTATTTGCAAGCCCAACGCTATTGTTACTAGTAAAATTTGTGTTGGTAACCCTTTGCATAACTGGTGTCTAGTGCTGTTAGCATGGGAATTATAGTGAAAAAGTGCATTGGTCTTCAGGTGGTTTCTCCAAAAATGGAGCAGAAGTTTCTCTTACTAGAAGCCTCGAGAACAACGAGATGGTTATAGTTGAATAAGGATATGGTCGAGTTCTCCCGTTTTGAGTCCTTGATCCTACCTTTAGGGATCTTCCCCTTAAGATGTGTACCTTATTCCCCTTTTTGTGGATCCCTAACTCCCTCTCCTTCCCTATAAATGCATTCTCTTACACCCTCAAATGGTTGGTTAGACTAGATTGGTCATGTTGCTGCTAAATTGTGCTTAATTGTTGCCAATTTGAGAAGGAGAAAGGAGAGCTTGAGAAGTCTTGGCTTGGACTTGGAAACCCATCCCAAAGGAGGCTTCCAACATCAAGGCAGTGGTTGTATGATTCCTTCTTATATTTATTATTAATGAAATGCATTTTTACTTTCCATAAGCATGTAAATGATTGCTTACTTAATATGATCCTCCTTGATTTGTCATATGGTTTACATTAGAATGCATATTCTATGTTTTTCCTTTGTTGTCTTTGTTTGATCTCTCTTGCAGGTATCCATTTGCAACAAGATAGTGAGGATCAAGCTTCGAAGTGAGGAGATCGAGGTCGACATTGAAAAGAAACTGCATAGGAGTGAGGTAGGCCATATTTCCTCTCTCATGTCATTCTGATTTAAACTAGGAGAGTTTTGCATGTATTTGTTTCGGTTGTTACTAGATCCACTTATTGGACTAGAAGAATCACTTCTATCCACAGAAGGAATTGCCTAGATAACAGCTTAGTCAAATTGAGTAATTCGATTTTCCACATCAGCAGGATGACTTGGATTTCAATTAGCTAGAGTGACATGACATTTATTCAGTAAACTCAGTAAATCGATCTCTAGACACTAATTGAGTCAGTTGAAGGCTAGTTGAGTAGTTAAGATTGTTGTTAACTCATTGATCTCTCAGTTAACTAGTCAATTGGCTAAAAATAAACACAAACATGCATGGAATTCGAATTTCCTAGTTGAAGTGGAGGAAAAGGCATGTTTGTATTTATATTTGTATATTGTTGAGTGTATAGTGCTTTTACGTTGAACAAGTGATTAATTCCTTATTGCACAATGAAATAGGGAATTCTCATATTTTCTAGGGGTTAATTCATCCAGGATTGCGCAAGGAAATAGGAGGTTGGTTGAGGCTTGAATTGGCTAAGTATTTGCCAGAGCAAGTTAGGAAGCATGAGAACATGATTGTAGTGCAGGGTGTGCTTCAGAGTTGAAGCAAGAAATTGTAATTCTTTCTCTTTTCATCTGAATTAATGCAAAGCAATGGAGGTGTTTTTCCTAGTTGGGTTCCCTTGTAAACATTGTGTTCTTTTGGTTTTGATGGTTGCATGTCATTCCATGTATTTCTAAAATGTGATTTCCTTTCCCCATAATAGTAGATGAAATTTGTAATCTCTTGATTTTAGTTCGATTTCATCAGTAGTAGAAAATTTCTATTAATTTCTATATCTATTATAAATAAAAGAGAGAAGAGCAGTGTCACCTTCCAAGTGGGTTTTCTCTTGTAATGGTTTCCTAGAGCATGCCTTTGTGTTCATTCTAGTTCTCTATTCTCTACATATTATCTATTGCATGCAGAAATGACAAAACAATAATAACAAAAATAGAATATAAAATGAATTAACCATTCACAGTATGGATTTTGGTTTATTTTAATAGATCTATGGTGATAATTTGTCTAGTAGAATATACATGGTAGTTTACAGATCAATAAGGTTACACATAAGGCAATGTCCCAAAATAAGAGAGGAAGTGTGCGTTGGTGTTAAAGGACCCTATGGATAAGGTGATGCACACTAGTGGATATGAAACATCCATGTCATTTCCTAGTCACTACCACATGTCATCCTAGGTGGCACCCCCAATTAAAAAAAACTTACTAAAAATAGAAAAAAATTAAAATATGATCCCAAATGGTAGGGAATGTCTAGTAAGTCAGGAAAAATGGTCATATGTGGACCTAATGTCCATTGAATCCCCATACATTGTCTCTATTAATGATAAAGGAAAAGTTGACTACTTCTTGTTTGACCAACATATTGTATTGAATCGAAGGTAGAGAACATATTCTAAGGTGGAATTGTGATATATGCCATCACCAGCCCATTTGACTCTATGTATCCATCAATATCTAAGGAAGACCCTATCGCATAGTGTAAACCAAAGCTATTAGTCCCTTCAATGTATTTGAGAAATTAATCTATGCATTTTAGTATAGCTCATGTGGCTTCTACATGTATATGGAAACTACTCCAACTACATAAGAGATGTTATGTTGAGAATGAGTTGTAGAATTTTGTAGAATATTTATACAAATTAGCTAGCTCTGATACCAAGTAGAACTTTTTCTACAAATCAACTAGCTCTAATACCATGTAGAAATTTCCCACCTGTAGATAACGTGGTAATGCAATGTACTAAAGCAAAACACTTGATCTACTTCTATAAACAATTTAGCGGAAGCTTAATCAACCATGAGCAACATCAATAAGAACACATATAACAGATAAGAAGGAATCAATCACAAATAACAAAGAATAATTTACCCGGGGAAAGCACCTGCTTAAAACCCCATCTTTGTATTATCATACAAGTGGAAATATAGTCTGGATTACAAAAAGAATCAGCTCACAAGCTATCCTGCTCTCTCTTCAGTACCTCTGCTGCTCATAGAGAGTCAAAGGCTTCTCACAAACCTTCTCCTCTGTCCTCCAAGCCTCTTATTTCCTTGTGCAATTTCCTTGGGTTCCAGTGCTGCCACTTGTGTGAATTGGCCTCTTCACACACTCACTAACCTCTGATCTAACTACACAAACCTGAAGGCGATAAATCCTCATCATGGATGAGCTTCCTTTATAGGAAAAATTTTCATCCAACTGATAGTACATTGTCCCTTCTTTGATCTCAGCTGGGTCTTTGTCTGAAATGACATGCATCAGTTATCCATGAGTGAATACACAATTATCTTAAAATAATAGTTGTCACATGCATGCAAGCATCAACAAACTATATCTCATTAATTTAACAACTTGCTAAATTAATCTAACTGAACTTGACTAAGTTAAACTAAGTCAACTGATCCTCTCAATATAGAACTCATCCTTAATTCCTCAATTAGTGGAGTAAATCAAGGACACATTCCCCAATTAATGGAGAAATAATTGCATGTTCTCACAAAGACTTCAAGTTTTCTTTTCCTTAACTAATTAACTCATGGAGAATTAATTAATTAATATTCCAAACTGTTGGTAAGACCAAATT
>APFE031618378.1:118319-159884 GCA_000404065.3 Pinus taeda | reverse complement strand
CCTCATTTCTATATATAGGAGTCTAAAGGGTCATTATATAATCAGAGCCTACATAACAATAATAATGTAAGGGCACAATAATAACAATAGTGGGCTTCTATGGGGCACAATAGTAACAATATGGGCACTACATGGGAACATCAATATAATAAGGGGGTTGTACTAATAATATTAAGGGGTTACACTAATAGTATAGGGGTCTAGCAATGGAAGGATAGGATGGAGGCAGTGTTGGAAGAAAGTGGCCTCAAGGAATTAATTGATCAAGACATTCCTGAGCCTCCATCATCAGATGCTTAACATTTGGTTGAATGGAGAAAGTGTGTGGAAAAGGTGAGGAAGATTATTCTTGAGGGAGTTCGAGACCACATTGTCTCGAGTCTCCATGGCAAGGAAACTCCATACTCAATGTGGAAGGCATTGACGAACTTGTATTAGGATAACAATGACCATAGGAAGTTGGCACTGAAGGAAAAACTCAGAAAGGTCAAGATGGAGATTGTCATGATGAGCTTGGAAGTGTTGGGATTATTATTTCCAAGGATGATATGGTGAGCCTAGCAATCGTAGGACCTCCCAAGAGTTGTGACAATTATCGGGACTCTATTAATGGGAGGGAGAAGTTGCTAGATTGGGAACGATCGTGATCTAATTTGGTATAGGAAGAGATTCGGAGGAACACTAGAAACAGATCCTCATTAATGACCGATGATGATGAAAATTGTACCTTAGTGGGTAAGGCAATGAAAGGGAAGGGGAAAGCATCCCATTCCAAATTGGATTCTTTTCATGGAGGCAAGAAGAAGGACATATCAAAATTGAAGTGCTTTCATTATCATGAGCTGGGACATTTTTATACAATTTGTCCGCTCAAGAAGTCCAAGAAGAAGTCCTCAAGAGGAGCGGTAGGTGAGGCTCTTGCCTCACAATTCAAATTGGACTTTACCCTCATCGCATGTATGGTGTCATCAATGATGGGTAGTGTACGGTACCTGGATAGTGGAGCTTCTTTCCAGATCACTGATAAAAAGGAGGTCTTCAATGACTTGGAGGAGAAGGATATCCAGATGCATATCGAGATGGGTGATGACAAGAGGTATAATGCTACCGGGTTGGGTACAGTTACCTTTCAGAGGGCGTTGGGTGCTCCCCTCACTTTGTGAGATGTTATGTATGTTCTTGGTTTGAAGAAGAACTTGGTATCTATTGCCATGTTGGAGGATAGAGGCTATGATGTGATATTTAGTAAGGGAAAGGTGTTCCTTCATCACATATCTATGGGACAGGTAAAGATGATAGGGATGCGGGTGAAGAATATCTATAAGTTAGAGGTAGAATATTGTGTTGCCTTGAGAACAAAAGCAGAGAAGGTGTAAAGCTAAGACATTGGTGAATTGTGGCACAGGTGATTGGGTCACTTGCATCATGGCGCTTGAAAATCATGCAACAAATTTCTACCAGTATTCCCAAAGGTACACTAGAGCAAGTTGATACATGCAAAGGGTGTACTTTGGGAAAATTCACCAAACCTTCCTTTCATGACAAATACAATCAAGCATAGGTGATCCTTGATCGAGTTCATTCAGATTTGTGTGGACTGTTCTTGACAGCATCCACGACCAAGCACAGGTATTATGTTATATTTGTTGATGATTTTTCTCATAAATGCTGGATCTTTTTTTATGCAGAAGAAAGATAATAGTTTTGCAAAGTTTTGTGAATTTAAAGCATTGGCCAAGAAATATATTGGTAGTAAGGTTAAAGCTCTCAGGAGTGATAATGGTTGAGAGTACGTGTCAAATGAGTTTATTAACTTCCATGTGGAAAAAGGCATTAAACAAGAGTTGACAACACCCCATAACCCATAGTAGAATGGAGTGGCCAAAAGGAAGAATAGAATCATTGTAGGGGCATCACGAGCGATGATGCATGAGCAGGGCCTACCACTACACTTATGGGTCGAGGCATGCAACACAACTGTTTATTTGCAGAACATAAGCACTCATCAAATTCTTGGGATGAATACACTAGAGGAGGCTTTCTTAGGGAAGAGACCAAATGTGGGTCACTTCAAGATTTTTGGCTCATCGATATATTTCCATGTGATCAAAGATGCACAGAAGAAGATTCAGCCAACAACAAAGTTGGGGATTTTTGTGGGGTACACTAATACACCTCACAACTATCGAGTGTAACTGCTGACCAATAGGATGATAGTGGTTCGTAGGGATGCCAAATTTGATGAAGATAAGGCCATGCGATGTTCCCTTGATAGGGAGATTTAACTGCATGTGGTTGATAAGGTTTTACCTCCTAAGAAGGATCCTCATATTGATGTGGAGCAGCCACATGCAAAGGATTCCAGAGTGGAGATATCCACTCAGGTAGAGTCTTCTAGAGATGGGAGAAATCACACTAGAGAGGTTGATAGGTCATTTCAGGATGTGAGAGAGAATGTGGGAGCACCCACAACACAACGTAGGGATAGGAGGTCATGTGAGAGGTACACTATATACATGGCTCTTATGAGCGGATGTGTTGAGACAGAGCCATCTTCTTTTGAGAAGGCATTGCAACAACCTGTTTGGGTTGATGCCATGGTTGAGGGGTATGACTCCATCGTTAGGGAAAACGTTTTGGATGTAGTCCCAAGACCAACAGACAAGTGGTGAATTCCTGGTGGTTTTAAAAGGTAGAGCAAGTAGCAAATGGTAGTGTGGAGAAACATAAGGCCAGGTTCGTGGCCCAAGGATTTTCTTAGGTAGAGGGTATTGATTACAAAGAGACATTTGCTCCTGTTGCAAGGTACCCATCAATCAAAGCCATTTTGGCACTTTCAGCGAGATGGGTTGGAAGATACATAAGATGGATGTAAAGACAACCTTCCTTAATGGCATGATTGAGGAAGAGGTGTATATTAAGTAGCCTAAGGGTCTCAAGACCTTTGATTGAGAGTCACATGTGTGCCAACTTAAGAAAGCTTTGTATAGGCTGAAGCAATCACCTCATTCTTGGTACACCAGGATCAATAGCTACTTCACCGGGTTGGGCTTCACCAAAAGTGAAGAGGATGCGAACCTATACCATATTATGGTGGAAGGTAAATTGTTTGATTATGGTTTTATATGTCAAAGATTTGATTATGACAGGTGATGATAAGATGATCAAGTCTTGCAAAGAGGATCTTGCAAGAGAGTTTGAAATGAATAACTTGGGGCTCATGCACTACTTTTTGGGTATGGAAGTATGGCAAGGTGATGGGGAACGTTTTGTTTCTCAGGGAAAGTATGCCAACGAGATACTGAAAAGGTTCCACATGGAGAGTAGTAAACCCATGGAGATTCCTCTAGCAGGTAACTGGAGGAAGGAGGATGCTACTTCATGTGAAGAAATGGAAGTTATTGTTTACAGGTAACTTGTGGGTTCACTCATGTATTTGGTGAACACATGACTAGACATGTGCTATGCAGTTAACCATCTTAGTCAAGCGATGGTTAGGTCAACGAAGTTTTATTGGAAGGTGACCAATCATGAGTTGAGATACCTCATAGGCACTACTTAGTAGGGATTGTAGTACAAACAAATAGAGGGAGTAAATCTTCAAGGCTTCACCAATGCAAATTTGGCGGGGAGTCCATCCAACAGGAAGAACACATCAGGAGGGATCTTCAATATTGGGTCAGCAACTGTTTATTGGTACAATAGGAAACATAGATTAGTTGCACTCAGTTCCGTAGAGGCAGAGTACATGGATGCTAGTCAAGCAACTTGTGAGGCCATCTGGATGAGGAAGATTCTAGTTGGTTTGTTTGGTCAACAGATGAATCTAATTGTGATTTAGTGTGCTAATCAAAGTTGTATCAAACTCTCTGAAAATCAAGTTTTTCATGATTGGTCCAAGCATATTGACATTTGGTATCATCATCTTCAAGATTGTATGCAAATGCAGATTATGTTGTTAGAGTACATTCCCACAGAGGAGAAGGATGCTGACATTTTGACAAAGGCATTGTCAAGATGTAAATTCAAGTTTCATAGAGACAGGATCGGGGTAGATGCTAATCCCTTTCTTGTTGAGAGGGAGTGTTAAAAATAGCAACAAGAAATTCCAATTTAATTTGCCCTTGAATTAAATTTGTAATTCTATTCTCATAGCAACTTGTAATAGTTAATTAAGTTAAATTAACTTAATTGACTTAGGAAATTCGAGTTGGAAGTATATCTAGATTCATGTAGAGTGATCCCTAAATTTTAGATGCCCAGGTTGAGTTCTTTGGAGTTATAATTAGATAACTCAGTCTAATTGAATTATAGTCAGTTAAACTAGTTCTAACAATTGGAGGAACTAGTAGAGGTCTAGTAGTGGAGTAGTGCACCAGTGCGTCACTAGTACCACACTAGTTAACTAAATATTCACTCATAAATAACTCACGCATGTTGGTTTAGAGGAAGACCTAGTTGAGATTAGAGTGCAAGGATAATGTATTATTAGTTGTATAATTTTCCGAGTTGTACAGATGGTGCATGCAATTAGTTGAGGACCTATGTTTGGATTGTGTAGTTATGGAGGAAGGATTTTGCAATTAAATATGGGTTTATTCTTTGAGGAATTGTGCAAGGAAGTAGGGGCTTGGTAGGCAGTAGAATTGTCTAAGTGTTGGCTAGAGTGGGCTTGTGAGGCGGAGAGTTAGATCATACTTGTGCATGGATTGTTCTAGTGTGAACAAGCAATGTATTTTCTTATCAGATCTTCCGGTTAATGCAATATAGATAGTCAGAGTTTTGAGCCATTTATTTCCCTAGAGAAATATTGTGTTACGTGTGAATAATATTATTCCTCTTTCTGCTTATTGTTTTCATCAATCATTTTTGGTTTCCGCTGAGAAGAGTAGAGTGGATTCTTCTAAGAAAAATCTACACAAAAGAAGTGGACAAGGGGTTGACCCCTTGTAATAACTTGTGGTGCTCCAAATGACATGTGGGGGCACACAAGTGTCCTCATGGGTCTCCAAACAAATTGAAGATGCTTGTAGGTCGCCCATAAGGGCTAGGATGATGGTGTAGGTGATTCCACATCATCATGCAAGTCTTGGATCACCTTCCAAGTGTATGGTGCAAATATACGACCAGTTGGGCATGATGGATCAAGTGTATCTTCTCCTCCAATAAGCAAACCACGAGCAATATCTGAATGGTTGTGGGTATCCATGGAGTGATGTTTGTTGTCGTGGGGGGCCATGGCTCTCAACTTACACTCTACATGTACCAACGTAGCCCTATGGAGGATTAGGACCCCGTATGGGGAGACCAAACCCAAGATGGAGACAATATGCAATCTTGCATAGGATCCAATGCATCCCCTAGCCTTCTAGTACAATAAGTCATTAGAGAAATTGAGTAAATGATCTTACCAATCATGGACCATAGGTGGGGAATTCATAATGGCATGCCCTTCCATAATGGGCTTCAGGATGTGCCTATGTCTCCTAAACTCCAAATGGGGTTAACCAAGAATCTATTAGGTGGTTTCTACTTCTAAAGGGAATAATATATTCAAGGTACATCCTTAAAAAGGTGGTGGCATGTGATAGGTAGGTGAAAGAAGTAGGAGATGAGAAGGGGAAACCCTAGGCCACATGTTGGGTTACAAGGGTAGCTAATAAAAGTGAAGCCCACACTTGGGTTTATAATGTATAGGAGAGAGAAATCAACATACATGAGGTGCCCCGACCTTGATTTTTCCACCCTTATTTATATATATTTTTTCCTTTTAATGATTTTCTTTGATTAAATTCTCAGGGCTCAAGGGGTAAGAGCATGATGTATAAGATATAGCAGCGAATACCCCCTTTTAAGGTAGGACAATTCATTGCCCACTAAGGGTTGGGACAATCATGGATTCATATATGATGAAGGAGGTTCATAGAACCTATAGAAACCAGGGTGATGGCCATGATGATGGGGTAGAGCTCATGTATTGGCCTTTTCCCACATGCTAAATGTGTTTTTCTTAGCAATATTTTGCATTTTGTGGTACATTTTCCTGTTGAATGTGGCCAAATATGATTTTATCTTTCTTTTAGCTGCATCAACCTCCAGGCATCATTCTAGGCCATGACACAAGGTGTGGGCAAGGGGAAGGGGCAAGCTAACCCCATGTGGACCCAATGGAAGAATATGGAGCCAAGCGGGAGAAATGATGAATGGGGTAATAATGAGTGGAAAGAGGGTAATAGAAGCAGATAAGGGAGCGAGACCACACAACCAAAATCGGGGTTTCCCATGAAATACCATCCCTGAATCCAAATTGTCAATAAAAGAGATCCCATGGGACTAGAATGCAAGGTTAATATCCAAAAGGGGTATAGTGGACAAGGACATAGACCTAACCCATTATTTATGTTGAATCCCCCATTAATACATGCCCAAAAGGGTCCATGATAAGCAAACTACAATACTCAATTACCAAATGACAATGCATACCTTTAGGTTCGGGAGGCCCACCTTCAAACATACGATCATAGCAGATGGGTGAGGGACCACATGGCTGGCTCAGGTGGCGGAGAAATGGAACAATGAGCTAGCTGGTGGCTGCAAGGGGCTAGTGGCTGCTGGCTAGGTATTGTCGTGGAGGAAATTTTTTTCTTAGGGATATCAACCAAAAAATGGTGGGTAATAGTCCTGACAAGGCCAAGTCTGCCCTACATCTTAAAGTCAACCGAGTTTGAGGTAATTCGACCTCCTCAGATGTGTATATATAGGATTAGCTCGACATCATTTGGTACACACATCCAAAAAAATTTGATCTCTTGAGAAAGAAGGAGGAAAATCATTTAAAAGGACAAGGAAGAAGTCAAAATTAAAGGATAGAGAAAGCAAGGTCAAAGGTGAAGAAAAATTGACCTTAAACTCCCACACGTGCGAAAATTTCAGAATTTCAAAGTGACGAAATTGCATACCTAGTTGCAGGTCTAAAATTATGTTGTAGGGAAACCAAAACTTCTATTGTAGGAGCCGAAGTCTGAATTTTGAATAGCCTTGGAAGGATTTGACTATCGTTGACTTGAGGAGACTTTGACTTGCTGGAAAATTTTGAAATGAGGGATGACTTGGGGCTTATGAGTGGAATGGGTCTTGGATTTCTCATTTGATTTGATTCTATAAGTAGAGAAGAATATTATTTTTGGGTTTTCCCCTTTGGAGGGGTTTTTCCCTAGATTGAACCTACATCTTATTTCCATTGCCTTTTATGACCTTCTTGTTTTATGGTGTTGATAATTGGTTGATGAAAAGAATCTAACAAAGAATAATAAGAATCTAACATAAATTCAAAAAAATTATCAAGGCTAAGGAGCATTGTTTTAATTGTTTCCCTACATAATTCTCTAACATGGTTTGAGAGCTAAGGTGAGAAGAAGGAAACTTGAAGATCATCATTGTTGGCATAAGTGGAAGACATCCATTGAAGGACATAATTTGCTAAAGAGAGTCATAAAGGGTTTTCCGCCCTTATTTTTGTAAAGTAAAGTCAGCTATAAGCGATCTACCCATGGTCTGTAGACCATGGGATTATATAAAAAAGGCTAAGTAAGCTCTAAGTAGCGATAAGAGTCAGATAGTCATAGCTTTGAAGTAAGAAGTCTAAGTTTTGAGTCATAGTGTAGGTAGAGGCTCTACAGTTGAGTGTGCAGAGGCCTAGGGTGGAAGTCCACAACTGAGTGCGCGGACCCCTACCATTGTGTGCGCAAGGCAGATAGAGTCTGTAATCATTTGAAGATATCAATAAAGAGAAGCTATTTACAAACTCTATGTCTTTATTTCCTGTTAATGCATATTGTCATATTGTATATGAATTTCATTTGGAATACTTATATGATGTGCGAATATATGTAATTACATTGGATAATTGAATGCTAATAAGGATATTTGTTTACATGGTTCTAACTATGATTGTTTAGCAAGATAATTAAACACTTAAGGATAACATGGGAATCTATTCTATACGTCGCTTTAGTAGTGTGAAAGTACCTGAACTGCAGGTTAGAGCTGCACGAAGGCCAATTGTACCCTTTCACGAAGGTACTGAAGGCCGGAATATAGGGCTAGTCTGGCGAGCCCTAGAACTAAGTGACCTGCGTGAAAGTAGGAATAGAAGAAATAAACCAAGATCACAACCATCTCAGGGTGTGGAAACTTGGTTCTAGCATCCCCCCATACTGCTTTGGTTGAGACTTCGGTTCGCACTCCGCGGGCTGATGCTGAAAGGGCCAATGGTGTAGGGATTTGTTTGGCTAACTAACTCTGGACTAGGGTCAGGTCCCTCCAAGCCAACAAATGGTTTTGTTGCCAGGACCAGAATTTGCATAAGAGATGTGTGATGTCGTATCACTGGAATACAACTAAGAAAGATATCAGGGATTGGTTGGATAGGAAGATCCACAAATTTGCGGCACAGGAGAATAGAAGCCCACGACTGACAAAGGAATAGTCGCTAGACAGGTACCTATATATAGAAATACACGAGATATTTTTCTTCTCCTTTCTGATTGAGCTATACGGGTGGATCACGAAGATAGCAGATAGCCAAGGAAGGTGGAAACTTGACGATCCTATTGTTTGGACACCATAGCTAGTATAGAAATTGGAAGCATCTAAGGATAAGATCACCCGCGCTGTCGACCATTGGCTCGATTGCGTCATAGGAGGATTTTTAATTGAATTCGTGGTCAACACCTCAGTCAGCTACAGTGAGGGGGAGTAGCGCTTTCTCAAAGGTTTGTGAGGTAAGTATGGGAAACATTTGAATACCTGGATTAAAATTTTATTGTGCGAAAATTGGGTTATGCAACTACTTTGATGTTTGGAGCTACAAAAAGCAGAAAAAATTACAGGAACGAAGGAAGAAAGGGTCCTGAATATAGTCCATTGATTTCACCTCCGCAAAGCGATGAAGAGGGAATAACGCAGGGTTCTCCACGAAGTGCTATCCAGTTAATAAGACAAGGATTCCCGCGACTACCACCTTCACCCACACCACCTCCAACTTCACCACCATCGCCTGTGACTTCACCCGTACCACCTCCACCTCCACCAAAGCTTAGTATGGCAAATTCAATGAAGCTAACTTTGTTCAAAGGCCTGAGAAATGAGGAGCTGAACCAATTTTGGTTTTTGGTGAAAGTTGTATGGGAAACTCAGGGCATTACAGATGATCACATGAAGAAGGTGACATTGGTTAGTGCGATTCGACACTAGTTAGTGCTCTACAGGATCACACGCTAACCTGGTATATCAAGTACTCTAATGATAACCCAAATGTTGGAGTGGTAAACATCTAGACCGCCCTAAACAAAGAATTCAATAGGTCTAAATATGAGGAATAGTCGATTGTGGGGTTCAAGGAATTTGCGATGCAACCAAGCAAGACCCCTTGGGAACTAGATCAAAGGTTGAAGTGTAAAATCCGTGAAGTTAATATGAACCTAATAGACAGACAACACTGCAGGTGGTTTGTGGCTTCGCTCCTACCACACCTAAGGGTTGCGTTGTCACAACAGAAGATAACGACTTAGGTGGAGGCCTTGTAAATTGCAATGAGACTACATGAAACACCGATGCACAATCCAAATATGGGGGTTTGGCTGATCCATGTGCAGTTGAAAATTCTTTGCCTTGAGATGCAAAGTTTGAAGTAGGATAGAAACATCGATGCATGATCCAAATATGGGGGTTTAGCAGATCCATGCATAGTTGAAAAATCTTTGCCTTGAGATGCAAAGTTTGAAGTAGGATAGAACAGTTTGATCAGAGGTGTACAAAGAGGTATGGTGCCTGAAATGCAAGGGTCAGAGGCATGACAAAGACCATTACTCGATCTTTGCGAACCACCTGAAAGGAGGAGGACCAATGCCTTTGAGGCCAGAAGCTCAGACAGGACCAAGCGTGGGATCTGCATTGTGGTGCACTAGATGTCAGGTAGCAGGAAAACATGCCACATATAACTGTCATTTGCTGCAGAAGTTTGTACAGACACCGCAGTGACTGTTCTGCAACTTCTATAGGTTGGTACGATATGATGAGTGCAACTGTAGAAGATATGAATTGATGATGGATAGAACACCTGCCTATAGGGTACAGGCAGAAATGCGACCCCCTAACCAGAGCGCGGGGATGGCACAGATAGGCTTTCAGGGGTGTGGATGGGGCTAAGGCGGAGGAGGACTTGGTAGAGGTTGGGGACAACTGATCTGCTACAATTGCAGAGGACCAGGACACTATGCCCACGATTGCACCAACCCAACATGTTTGTCGTGCAAGTATTGTACTATGTTTGATCATGAAATAGAAGATTGTCCTATGCCGATAGCAAGGATATGTGACAAGGGGCGCTACCACCTAAGCCGACTCAGAACCTACAAATGATGAGGTCTAATCCATGTGAAGAGGATCCGAATGTGAATATAGTGCTCCGAAGTGGAATCACAACAAGAGATGAGAAGGGGAAACAACTTGAAGACAACACATGGGTTCGCAAAGCTCTAGTGAAGGAGGCTGAGTTTGATTTGGAGAGTGCACGCGAAACATCCATGGAAGCAAAGAAGAGATTTACTGAGGCCTCCACCTCAGGGAGCAAGGATAAGCCTGATCAGGAGATGGACCCCTCTATGCTTACAACCTTCCTGGAGACCTGCATGAAGTTACTGCGTGATAGCAAGGCTGTGAAGGGGTTATAGGAGCTCATAAATAGATGCGCTGGAAGCACTCCAGGTGAGGCGTGCGTAGTATGAAAGATTGGTAAGCATAAAACTAGGACGGGACGGGAGATGAGACTGACCATGCAGATATGAGAGTATGAAATGGATCAAGTTATTTTGTACATTGGGTCAAATATGAACATCCAACCAAAGAAGACTTGGGAACGGATGGGGAGACCTGCGCTACAGTGGTCTCTGATTCAGCTAAGGATGGCAAATCAGCAGAAGTTCATCCACATGGGGCAGTTGCAAGGGGTGGTTGTAGATATTGAAGGCGTGAGCGCCTGGCTGAATTTGAAGTAATAGAAATTGTGGATGATAGTAACCCCTACCCTGTGCTCCTTGGAATTGATTAGGTTACTGATATGAACGGGGTAATCACCCTAAAGAAGCGGAAGATGGTATTTGAGAAGAAATCACTCCGTGTAATAATACCATTAGATCCTGCTGAAGGATCGCACAATATTGAATCAATCTGCGATTATGAGAGCGATGATGATTTGGACTATATCTATAAGATAACAACGTGAGACCAAGATTGGGTGAATCCAACAGCGGATGGACGAATTACATGGAATCACGAGAGTTCATGCACTTCAGACTTTAATGAAGAATTAGAGCTCTAGCAGAATCGATTACATGAAGCAACTACACTGAGTTGTAATATGATGACCAGGTTGTTGTGTTGTGTGTCGTTAGAGGTAAGAAATCTGCCCACTTATGATGGCCTGAATGATGCAGATATCTTTTTGGATGCTTTTTAGAGGGAGGTACCAGAAAAGCAGCGCTTCCAGGCATTGAACTAGGCATTGTGCGCTACGCTCGCAAGATGGTGGGGTACACACAAGGGAAGCTTTGATGATTGGCATGAATGTAAAGGATGATGAGAACACACTTTGGGAAGCCGAAGGTGCTAATAACAGACAAATATGATGGGTAGGATGATCCGCGTGCGCACTTGGCCAAATGGGCTCAGGCTTATGGAGAAAAGCTCCAACCTGAATGGGTGCACTTGTTCTGTCACACCTTGGATTTCATCTCGATGAACTGGTACGTAGAAATAGAGCTCCACCATGGTATTGGTGAATGGGATATTCTGCGCGAAGGATTCATAATGAAATTCAACTTTGAAGACATGTTTGACTGTATTGACGAGGCACTACAAGAGGTGAAAGCAACAATATTTAGGATATCGCAGGATCCTGTGGACCTATTTCAGCGTGATTGGGCTACTCAGCTGAGTCACGTGCTAGAATGCTATAATGTAACTGCTGAAGAAGAGGATGAAGATCTGAGAAAGATTAACATTGCTGAAACAGAAGGTCACTGCTAGGTTGAAGGATCACAGATTGAGAATTCTAATATAACCATGCCGTTGAAAATGAAACAAGTAAACATGGGCACGAAGGCAAAGCCCAAATTCGTGAAGAATGGAGATTAATGGGATGATGCAACGATGGATAAAGTCGTTGAATTTCTCCACGAATACTAGGATTTGTTCCCTACCAATTTTACGGATTTAAAAGCGATAATCGGGGACCTAGGTGTTATGAAGATCACGTTGAAACTCGACGCGAAGCTGGTTAAGCAAAGACCTTACCATCTGAATCCAAAGTATAGTGAGAAGGTTCGCTTAGAGTTAGACAAGCTGCTCATGGCAGGCATCATTGAGCCTGTGGAAGAATCAGGCTGTGTAAGCCCAATGGTGGTACAGGAGAAGAAGCATAAGGATGAAATAAGGATATGCATGGATCTCAGAAAGTTGAATGACGCTTGTGTACATGATGCTTTCCGGAATCCATTCATGGAGGAAGTGTTGGATAATGTAGGTGGCTAGGAATCATATTCCTTCACTGATGGGTTTTTTGGGTACCATCAGATCAAAATCGCACCGGAGGATAGGAGCAAGACGACCTTAGCGACTGATGGGGGTGTTTTCAGTACATTGTAATGCTGTTTGGATTAAAGAATGCACTTGCAATTTTCTCGGACGTAGTCATTGCGTTGTTCAAGGAATTTATTCATAAGTTGCTGGAATTATACTTTGATGACTAGACTGTGTTTGGGCTGGTGAAACGCCATGTGGTAAGTTTGCGCCTGATGCTAGATACCTGTCGAAGATACCAGATAACGCTCAATCTCAAAAAGTGCCTGTTTTGTGTTCCTTTTGGGACCCTACTAGGTCATGTGGTTTGTAGACATGGACTAATGGTAGATCTTGTGAAGATCGTGGTGACACTAAATTTGAAAGTGCCGAGGAGTGTGAAAAAGCTGTGCACTACCCTAGGACATACATGATATTACAGAAAGTTTATCAAAGGCTATGCCCAGATCACCGCACCTATGGAGAAGTTGTTGAAGAAGGATGTCACATTCTGTTGGAACAAGGACTGTAAGAAGAGCTTGGATATATTGAAAGAAAATATGGTCACTATGTCGATTTTAGTCTTATCGGATTGGAAAAAGGAGTTTCATGTCCATGTTGACGCGTCATGTATAGCACTGGGAGCAGTTCTAACACAGGCTGACGGAGAAGAGTTGGACCATCCTATAGCATTCGTAAGTAGAAGGTTATCCAAGCTGGAGAAGGACTATTCCACCATCGAGCACAAAGGGTTAGCTATGGTATACGTGCTCTGAAGGTTAGACACCACTTGTTGGGTGGCCATTTTAAGATGTATACAGATCATTCCGCGCTGAAATACCTGGTCAATTAACCTGTGTTGGGGGGGGGAATCTACAGATGGCTGCTATGTTCCAGGAGTATGATTTTAAAGTTATTGTGAAGCCTGGACGAATGAACGCGATACCAGACCCTCAGTTGCGCATTTAAACAGGGGAAGAGCCCACTAATTTGGAGGAAGGATTGCCTAATGTGTAGCTATTTGCAGTGTGCGTCATGGATGGTCATTTTCAAGATATCATACACTTCTTAACGACAAGAGCTACCCCAGAAGGATACACTGTCCAACAAAAGAAGGAGTTAATGGTGCGTGTGACAGACTTTTCTATCATTGCTGGGCATCTGTACAAAATGGGGTCTCATGAGATATTGCGATGATATGTACTAGAGTTTGAAAGGAGTAGTATCCTCGTGGATGCTCATGGGGGCGTATAGCAGTGCTCACAGGTATGATGGATCGCGGAGCCCTGGAGGAGAGGCTCGTACAGTTGGCTGAGCTTGAGGAAGAGAGATTTATGGCTGGATTTCACCAATAGGTCCAAAAGCAGCGCGAAAAAGCATGGCATGATCAGCACATTAAGTTGTGCACCTTTAACGCAAATGACCTGGTTTTTTTCATATGATAGTAAGTTTGATAAATTTCCAGGGAAGTTCAGAATGCACTGGTTAGGGGCCTATGTCATCAGAGGAATGGCAGTCACTTGAAGACGTACACCAGTGGTCTGGCCATGTGACTAAATGAAGGTAGCATAGTCTTAGCACTCCAGGTAGCTGAAAGGAGGCGCGAGACTATAAACTACACTACCCGAGTTGGGGAGCTGTGAAATTGGAGGATTGTGCGAAGTAAGGAAGTGTCGTATGGCTTGCGGCAGCGCGAAGGGAGTTGCGCTACCCAGGGATAAATTGCGTAGGTCAACCAGAAAGTGACCATTAAAGTCACTGTTCATGATGTAATGGTAGAAATGCGGCCAAATGGAGCGGGCGGTTGGCATTTAAGACAAAATTTATGGGTCATATCCTTGAAGATCTGCCACCAATCCAGCATTAATGAATCGAATTTGGGGGGAACGGTCGGATTTGAATTCAAAATTCCATATAAATTACAAGTGTCTGTCCAGCAAATAACACTTGGCATTTTTCAGAATTGAGTTGTTGAGCTCTCAGGCACATATGAATTGCGAGCACTACGAACTTCTGATAGCCAGTAAAGTATTTGAGACATTGCTGAAGGAGACACAGGATTTCCTGCTGAAAATCATGTCGGCACCCATAGAAGCCATAGATACCGAAGCAGAGGAGTCGGTGCCATAATTGGAGATGGAGGTAGAGGAAGTTGCTCCAGAAGTGGCCAAAGTATTAGCAGAAGTTCCTAAATCACCGAGGATGCTGAGACCAAAGCCGACCCCAACTAAGGAGACCGTGAAGGATAAGAAGTGTAAGTAGCCTGCAATACCACTGCGCACATCGCCAAGAAGAAATCCACCAAAGCCTACCACACAAGAGAAGGGAAAAGCCATAAATTTGGAGTCGGAGGAGGAAGAAATTGAAGACATCCTGATGGACGATGAGGATATGGGAGTAGAAGTGGAAGAGGTTGAAACCCAGGGTGTTGATCCTATTACTTAGTTGCCTGAGTATGTCCCTCCTCACAAGGGAAAGACCAAGGTGCCAAAAGACATCGATGAGAGAAAGGTCCTCTTGTAAACCCCTCTGCTACCGGATGAAATTGTTTTTGAAGGACTGCGCATGGGGCAGGTTCCTATGTTGAAACTTGAAGACTGGGACTTCTCCACTCATGAGAAGATATCACACTTGGCATCCGAGCAATTGATGCTACGCATCATCAATACAAACACAAGAATGACCACATTGGAGCCACAAAGGTGGCTTAGAGGAGTACACAAGGTAGGGTTACTAAACCCGCTTTGGGTTTCGCACTACAACTGCACTCTGGTTACTATATTCATCATCAAACAACTGCTATGCTTGGTGCATGATGGGTATCTATGGCTAGAGGAGCCAATACCCATCACGGACAGATTGATCCATAGGACAACATGATTGTCTTATATTGGAGAAAATACGGCCATGATATTTGGCGGAAAAGGTGGTGAGCAGGCCCTCGCGGAGTCCATGAAAGAAAAGTTTAAGCTAGTGAAGAAGCCATGTGGATATGCCATATCCAGCATCTGCGACCCTACTGTAAAGGTAGCTACACATATTTTAATAGGGAAAGTGATGAGGAAGTGTCATGTCGATGAGGTGTTAGCGCCTGTCTTAGTGCTAGCAGCCTAGTGCGCTGAAGGAGTCCAGTTCAATAGGTCGGACTACCTTCATGGGGAGTTCCTAGTAAACTGTCGCGAAGCACAGGAGCTCAGCAAGACGTTCCACTATGCGTGGCTCTTGCTGTTAATTGTGCTGGTAGCGTGGGAGCTGCTAGAGGACAGTGAATTCCCTTCAGTCACGCCAGACCTACCAGAAGCAGCAAAGTACGTTTCACTGTGGGCAACCAAGGACACGTAGCGAATCAAGGATAGTAATATTATTTGGATCTTGATGGAGATGAACATCCACATGGCCATCAATCGGAAACAGCAGTTGTCACCTACGGTGTACACCAACCTGTAGGGCTACGCAGAGTTTAAAGCATACTTTCACCATGTGTCCATCAGGGCGCGGAATGACACTATGCAAAAATGGTACGACTTGCCTTACCTTGAAACGAATGATGCCATTGATGCAATACTCGATCAATGGCTAGCAAAGTGGCGCACTGCAATAGACTTAGTGGTGGGAGGGAGCAAGTCTACCACACAAAAAAAGAACGAGGAGGCTAAGCTTAATATGACACAGCTGGCCGAAAAGAGGAAAAAGGAGGCTGTTAACAAGGCCAGGCGGAGCACGATGTGGCTCAGCAGAAAGGGAAGAAAACAAGTGGAACAGAGCAGGGATCTAAAAAAGGCGTGAGGTCGCCTTCACTTAAGACAGAGGAGGAGATGGACGAGCAGACAGAGTAGCACGATGCAGACCCTCAAGCGACTTCTACCCGCTGAAGCCCTAGCTGGATGAGGCTTACATGATAACAGGCTCTATTGAAGGAAATCTTGCCACTCTGCAAGCAACTCAACAAAAGCTTCAGGATGACATTTTAGGAGCAGTGACCGAGCAGATGGTCAAAGATGCGAAGTAGGCGATAGCTTAGTGCACTGTCGAGGTTGCGGTCATACGAGTCAAGCTGGAAGGTCTTCGCACTAAGATCTTCACACCTGCCGAGTGACTTGAAGGCAAGTCACGATGTTTGTGTTGGGGGCCTGTTGGGAACAAGATCCCCTAAGGACAATTTTGGGGCTAAAAGCCCATGTTTTAGGTCGATTTTTGTAATAAACTTGTAAAGTCTCCGCATTTTGTGGTTGCGGAGCGTAAAGATGCCATGAGTCATAAAGGGTTGTCCGCCCTTATTTCTGTAAAGTAAATTCAACTGTAAAAGATCTACCTATGGTCTGCGGGCCATGGGATTGTATAAAAAGAGCTAATTAAGTAAGCTCTAAGTAGCGATAGGAGTTAGATAGTCATAGCTTTGAAGTAAGAAGTCTAAGTTTCGATTCGTAGCATAGGTAGAGGCTCTGCAACTGAGTGCGCAGAGGCCTAGGGTGGAAGTCCACAGCTGAGTGCATGCCTGCAGCTGTGTGCGTAGGGCGGATAGAGTCTGTAATCATCTGAAGACATCAATAAAGAGAAGCTATTTACAACCTTTGTGTATTTATTTCATGTTAATGCATCTTGCCATATTGTATATGAATTTAATTTAGAATACTTATATGATGCGCGAATGTATGTAATTACGTTGGGTAATTGAACGGTAATAAGGATATCTGTTTACGCGGTGCTATCTATGTTTGCTTAGCAAGATAATTAAACACTTAAGGATAACTTGTGAATCTATTCTATACATCACTTTAGCAACGCGAAAGTACCTAAACCACAGATTAGGGTTGTGTGAAGGCCAATTGTACCCTTTCGCGAAGGTACTAAAGGCCAGAAAATAGGGCTAGTCTGGCGAGCCCTAGAACTAAGTGACCTATGCAAAAGTAGGAATAGAAGGAATAAACAGACCCCACAACCATCTTAGGGTGCGAAAACTTGGTTCCAGCATCCCCCCATACTGCTTCAAGTGAGACTTCGGTCCATGCTTCACGGGTTGATGCCAAAAGGGCCAGTAGTGTAGGGATTTGTTTGGCTAACTAACACTGAAGAAGAATATAAGCTCTCATTGAAGGCTCTCTAATGCACTCTATCATATTGAAGGAGAACATCTATATTTCTCTTTCTTAGAGTTTTTTTGCCTTTAAAGTATATATTTGAAGTCTCTTGAAGGTTCTTGAAAACATTTAGTTGAAGGCATCATCAAAAGGGACACTTGTTTGACAAGTAAGTACCATATTGTATACAACTCTTTGCTTTGATCCCTTGCCTTCAAAAACCCTAGCTCCCAATGGGTGCAGTGGAGGGGGATCCTCCCTCTCCCCCTCTCCCTCCCACGTCTCCCTTGCACTCATTCCCCTCTGTATATGAAGAAGCATCGGCCTTTCAAGCCATGGTGACTTCTCTGTTGAAGCACGCAAAGACTACGGCACCGTAGTCACATTTCGTCAAACAAAATGATGAGATCTATGACAATTCCCTCCTAGTTGGAGTCTGAAGAACTTCTCTGGTGTATTCAAAGTGAGTGCTAATCAAAAAATTTACAAGTAGGTCTCCCTCGCCGAGATCCATGGAAATTTAGATAGATAAGAACTGGAGGTCAATGATGAAAGGGAATATAACTATGTATTTTGTAGGAAACATTTTTTTCCTTCTTATTTAAGCTAAAATATTCTTATTTGAGCTAAAAGAGGACCGAGATGTGATATTTTGTAACGAGCATTATTTCTTCAGCTCGAGGGTTATGTACCTGAATAAATTGATGATGGACTTGAATTTGGATTAGGATATCCCAGTTGTTATTCCAGTATGGGTCAAGTTGCCAAGGATCCCCTTTTTGTGCTGGAGTGATGATTGCCTTAAGGATATCAAAAATGGAGTAGGCTGCTACATAGACAAGGCAAAGCCTAAAGGGTCTCAATTAGCCAATGCAAAAATTTTCTGTGGAGGTTGATTTAGATAAAGGATTACCTACAAAATAAATCTAACCCTAGGATACTAGAAACATCAACAGATCTTGGATTATGAGCAGATCCCCTTCAAATGTAGACATTTCCATGAGTATGGTCACTTTGCGTGTGATTGTAGCAAGATACCAAACAATAAGGGTCTTGAACCATCAACTCCTATGGAAGAGCAATGTCATACCCAAATGAAAATTGGTAAAGGTAAGAATGTTGCATCAAAACCCCATCCCAAACAAGGAAATAATGTGGCTTCATCCTCCTCAAACCCGTTCAATGTCTTGAGAAATCGTTATGAGGAAGGAAAAGGATATCCAATTGCATGGGAAGAGGTTAAAGAACATGGGAATGAAGAGGAGGGTGAGGAATTTGAAGAAGGGGAGATTAATTAAGGAAGCCCTCCACAGGCCTCAAATCCAATTTTGAACAAGACTCCAAGTTCCGTTGAGCCTAAAGTCCTCTCAAAGTCCCCTAGTGTCAGTGTAGCAGATGAAATAGCTGGGGTGATCACTCATCATATGGCCCAGAATTTAGTATGGGTTGATGAAGGCAACAATCATGAAACAGAGAGTACAAAGAAGAAAGTTGGCATACTAGAAAGGAAAATAATTATAGAACGAGAATCAGAGCAGAATAACAAACTAGGCAATCAACCTATAATCTCAAAGATTTTGAAAGGAAAAGGAGGTAAAGGATCAATGGATCTAGATGGGGGAGGATCTCAAATCCATTCTTCCAAATGAAAGTCTTATGCTGGAACATAAGGGGTCTAGGGAGCCCAGTAAAATCTCTAGCAATCAAATATCTCATCAAACAGGAAAAAAAATTGGCTCTTTTTTATTCAGGAAAGCAAGTTGGAAGATAAAGAGGTTACAAGGATGATGGATGTGGTATGGAGAGGAATTATCAGAATAACTCAAAGTTTGAAAGGTGTGTCAGGAGGATTATGTACCCTTTGGTTGGGAGAGCACTTCTCTTGTGTTGAATTTCAAAAATCACAACACTAGATAATGGTCCTCTTGGAACTCAAGGATATAGGGGAATGCATCTTGGTGGTAAACGTATATTCTCCAGCCTTATATGGTGAGAAAGTTGAATTTTTGGACTCATTGGAGGAGCTCAAATCTAAATGCATTCATCAAAATGCGATGATAGGAGGTGATTTTAACACTATTTTAAGTTAGATAGAGAAAATAGTAGGAACCATTATAAGAGATCCTTTCAGAGAACGTATGGAGGATGGAGGATGTGATAGCGGAATGGGATATGTTTGATGTAGCTCCTAAAGTTGGAAAATATACCTGGACCAATCACCAAGCAGGGGATAATAATATATTGGCCAGGCTGGATAGATTTTTAATTCATTCAAATTAGATTTTAAAGGGCTAGAGTGCACATCATTCATCATAGCACAAGGAGAATCATATCATCACCCTATATATCTACAGATGGAGAAAGTAAAAAATTTGGGTCCAATTCCCTTTCCGTTTAATCTAACATGGATTCATGAGGAGGGACTGGTGGACCTAATCCACCATAGGATTTACTGAAACCCATAGTGGTCACTACGCCATAATCGAGACACCACCCTCTAGGATTTACCGTATATCCTACCATTTGCCAACAAGGATTACTAGGCCTAATAAAGAGCAACCACCTCTAGGCTTTACCATATATCCCATCATACACTGGTCAAGGATTCCTAGGCCCATCAAGGCTCACAATACCTAGATTTACCGCAACCCACAGTCTGGTTCAGGGGTCACTAGGCTAGTGACTTTATCGTAATCCCTAGTCTGGTTCAGGGATCACTAGGCCATGTGTTCTTTCATTCAGAGATACAACTCATTCAACTTCGAATCCATCCATCAGTCCACTTCAAACAAAACATGAAAACCCCATCACACCATCGTATCCATAAATGGAAAGGCTAGGCTGAAAAACATTGTCACTCTTGGAAAAACCCATGCCAATGAAAACAACATAACTAAGAACACATAGGCATAACCATATATGCCACATCTAGCAAGAAAATCAAACATGCAAATCAATACCTACAAGTAAACCTGTTGTAGCTGCTTGACCCTACTCTCGCTTGCTTGATCTTTGCTTCCTCTTTTCCTTCTTTTCCTTTCTTGATCCAATTTCAAAGTGTTCCAATAAAACTCTAAGTGTCCAAGAGTGAGAGAGAGATAGAGAATAGAGAGAGAACACCAAAAATAAATTGACCAAAAGCCATGAATTGATCCTCATAAGCCTTTTTATTAATGTGGCCTCTATTTTCTTCGTTTTCCATTATTTTCCTTCATTTTCCTTCTCACATGCAACTTGTGACCTTTCACCTTCCTTTTCTCCTAATTTCCTTTATTTTTATAAATAAATTACCAAAAATGTCATTTTTCCTTTCCAAAGCATTTTCCATTGCCTTTTCCAGTTTCCTTAGCCATAATAACCGAAATGAACACTGACACTAGGATGTTTTTCCCAACATTTAGCTTGGAATAAGTGTTCCATAATCGTGGTTATTATTTTGCCTTTATTAACTTTTATTACATAGAATTTTCACTAGGGTTGTTACATAACCCTACCTCTTGGGGGAACACTGTCCTTGGTATTCAATGACACCTAAAACCAACAAGATTGCTGAAAGAAAAACATACTTCCCATGGAGCTTTATAACTTAGCTCGATTTTGTATTTACAATGATCAACATTCTGAGAAGAAACCAACATGACAACATAGTAACATAACAATCATACTAACATGACCCCCATACCACTTATTGGAGCTTTATATCACAACTCATGGTGGTATTTACATCCATATACATATGGATATATACCAAAAAATCACATCAAACATATGCCCAAAACATATATCAAGGACATTCGCTCAACCAGCGAATAAGGAAGGATACATAGCCCGCATCTGATCTGCCATTTCCAGTGTAGCTTCATTGGGCCCAAAGTGGTTCCACTCCACCTTAACCTACGCATTTGCTTGGTTATGGAGAATCAACACCTTTCTCTACAATATACACTGAGGTTCCAGTTAGAATTATCCATTTGGCTCCACCTACAATATAGACGAGTCAATAACATGATGAACATCTTTAATATACTTCTTAAGCAATGACACATGGAAAACATTATGGACTTTCACTGTTGAAGGCAGTGCAAATCAATAGGCTACTACCCAATCCTTTGCCTCCCCATCTTCAATGCATGAATGCTAATTGTCAACTCAAGATCATGTGTCAGATAGTTCGGCCCATGCTCATTCAGTTTCCACGAATCATAACATATTTCCTGTCCCTCCTACATAAGGACCCACCAAGTCCTCTCTTGAAATAATTTGTACACACTATCCTCTCTTGCAAGCATATGTACACACTACAAAATCTTTGTTAGGATCTGCAATCTTTAACACTGGAGTGTTTGTCAACAAATTCTTTAACTACTCAAAACTTGTTGCACATTCCTCTGTCCATTCAAATTTCTTACCTTTCCTCTGCAATGACATAATAAGATATGCAATCCAAGAGAAGTTCCTAATGAACCTCCTATAATAGCCTGCTAGCCCCATTAATTATCTTACCTCGTTCACATTTCGAGGATATTCCCACTCATAATAGATCTTATCTTCTCTAGACTACTGCTCTACTTCCTTGGAGACCACATGCCCCAAGTAATGTAGCTCTGTCTAAAAGGAACTGCATTTACTAAGTTTAGCACACAATTGATGCTCTCCCAATAGTCTCAACACTATTTATCATCATGTTCTTCCTCATTCTTAGAATATATCAAAATGTCATTAATGAATACAGTGGAAGACTTGTCCAGATAAGTACACAACACACTATTCATCAAGCACATAAAGGTATTTGGAGCATTATGGCCGCTAATGCAGAAGCTTTTGATTCATCCCCTCCCTATCCGACGAATGGAGATGAGTAAGCAAGCAATCCCCATGGCTTTTCCTTTTACCACATTTTGCTCAAAGGTTGAAGGGAGTAGTACATCAAGCTGTTCACAAGGGCCAACTTGATCCTCTCCCCAGGGATCCAGATGAAGTAACCTAGGAGAGCCGCCGACTCCAACTATCGCCCATGTACGATCTATATTAGATCTAGACAGAAATATTTTTTTCCACCATTTATTGACCTGGCCGGGATTGCGGGAATGAATTTGGAGGGCATAATGAATGGCTGGCCACTTGGGTCCTTGTCATCGGGATAATAGAATATCCTCCTTAGTTCAAATACAGGTTACCACGTGCCCAGCAGGCAGTTCGTGAGAGGTATGAGTTCGGTAACGTCCAGCATGAGCCCGTGCGTGGTATATCCCCTTGGGCGTTGTTACCAGCATGCATGCACGAGAGAGAGTCCCATACCTGGTCCAAAAAGTTGTCTTGTAAATGTCCTCTTACTTGTTGCGTACTAGGTGATATCTGGATCTCAAATCAATCTTTGAGAACACTGTTTCTCCTTTTAATTGATCAAATAAGCCACCAATCCTAGGCAACGAGTACTTGTTCTTGATGGTCACCTTGTTTAACTTCCTGTAATCAATACATAACCTGAGATTACCATCTTCCTTCTTCACAAACAAGACCGATGCACCCCACAGTGATACACTTGGCCTAATGTATCCCTTGTCAATCATTTCCTTCAACTGCAACTTTAACTCTACTAACTCTAGAGTGCTCTTCATGTATGGTGCCTTGATGCTGGTGCCACCTCTGGTACCAACTCAATAGAAAAGTCTACTTCCCTGTGAGGCAGAAACTCTAAAATCTCTGCTGGAAACACATCTTGAAACTGCTACAAGATTAGGTACTTTCTCAATACCTCTGCATCCTCCACACCCTTACCTTTGTCACTAGAAACTTGCACTGCAAATAACACACCTTGTTTTCTACCACTACTCTTTGCCTACATTGTTGTCACCATCCTAACTGATGTTGCTTTCTTCTTACCCTATAGTATTCTCTTCTCCCCATTATCATCCAAGCACTCAATAGCTTTGACATAACAATCCACTTTGGTCCTATGAAGATATATCTAGTCCATACCCAAAATCATACTATATGACCCCCACGGTGATACATTCAAATATGCTAAAGTAGGCAGGCCATTACTCTCAAATGCACAAGCTATTACCCAATGATGAAATCCCTTTTTGGTACTTGTAACCAACTGCACTAACCAATATTTTGCATGCACTTATTTATTCGAACCACACTTATCCACCAAGTCAGGGTTAACATAACTATAATTAGATCCATGGTCGATCAAAATTATAGAAACAACTTGATCACAAAACTTATTGTCCATTTCAATGATAGATGCTTGATGTTCTGCCTTCCTATTATCCAATGCCACATAGATATGAGGAATGCTCTACCAAACATCCCCAACAGTCTGTGCCTTATGTGCACTATATATCTGAGGCCTACCACCCTGATTTTTTAGAAAATCCCTTTTAAGATGCTCCTTACCAGTTGTCCAACACTCTAACCATCTTATGCCATCACCTCTATTATGTTGTTGTGTCCCATGTCCTTGACTAGCTGCATTGAACTTATTATGCAGTGCAAGATTCTCGTTTTCTTGTGCATCCTGAGGCCTTGTTATTTTCAACTTCCATTTACCTTTAAGTTTATATTTCCCTTTCCATCCTTGCTGAGATTTTGTCTTACACTTTGATTGTGCATAGCAATACTTTAATTTCCCAATAAATTCCTCAAGTGACCGAAGCTCTTCATACTCAATCGGTTCTCTAAATGCTAATGGAAATCCATTGAAAAATCTCTAAATTTTAGCCTTTTCATCTTAAAGATATGATACATACCTCAATAGCTCCAAGAACTTGGTCGTATACTCTTCATCTCTCATCGATGCCATTTTAAGCTCATAGAATTTCTTGGCGTTGTTGTAGTAGTACCTTTCCAACAAGTACTTATTTCTAAAGAGTCCCTTGAATTCATGCAAACTCAATTCCTCTATCCTAATGTCTCTGGCTCATTTTACATCTTCCCACCAAATATCCACTTTCCGTTTGAGGCTAAAGATAGCTATTATGGCCTTCATATTCTCTGTATACTCATGTGGTTCAAAGAACTTATTCATGCCAAGTATCCAAGCCCTAGAATCCTTAGACTTCTTCAATTCTCCATCAAAATTAGGTGGCTTCACTTTCTTAAACTCATCCAACAAGTATCACCTATCACTCCTCTTGTAAGGGTGATAACAATGACAATCATAGTGCGTATCAGAACCAAAACTATAATAATACCTGTGTCCATCACCTCTCATATCGAAAGTGTCCAAGTATCTACCATATTTTATCTTGTCATCTCTATCTTACCTGTGACCACCATGAGACCTACTTTCATATGCCCCATTAGTCCCATTCCCCTATTCATAGCTGATCCGAAGTGGTCCATGTCTCTATAATTTTGACAAACTCTGAAGAATTATTGTATTGACTTCTGCTTGTTTCACCTGTGCTTGCATGATTATGTCATTATCTACTTTAAAACTCCTTATTTCTTCCTTCAAAACCCTCAATGTGTCTACTGAGTCAGAAGAGTGGCCAACACCACACTGCTCATCTGATTCATAGCGAGAATCTTTGTAGTCTACCATCTTCCTAGTCATCTTCATCTCTTCCTGCAAGGCACATTATGTCAGCTAAACCAAATCATAAAAAACCAATGTACCTTAGTATAACTCGAGGAGGATATCTCATTTGCAAGACTGACCAAATTAGCACAATACATATATAAACATAATCATATCAACATTTAATCATAAGCTCAACCATTATCCAGTCATTAATGCATGACCATACCCACCACACATCATGACCTCATGCATGGAAACTATAACCATATCAGTGTATGCATAACAAAATATGTATGACATGCATGCATACACAATACATACAAACATTGACATGCCATAAATGACATAAACTCATGATAAACACATCCAACAACAACACCATTAACTTTCACATGGAAACACCACTGCAACCATAACCAACACCATGCATACACAACCAGTACATAGACCAAAAACATGAGAACACATATGAAACTGACATGAATGCATGACCAACACATCACCCATCCATTCCAAGGGCTCTGATATTACTCTATAACACCCTCCTCCCACATCTACCCAAGTAACTGGCCAATTGGGGTGAACATGTGACGAGAGGCTGCTATGATTTGATTCAACATCCTAGGTCACCTTGAGGAAGTGGAACCAATGAAACACAACCAAATTGACCATCCACACATCCTATAGAACCTCCAGGAGCTACCCCACCTTTCAAGGTGACCAACCCCTTAGGAAACTCAACAGTTCAAGGACCTAGAGCCTCAGTCATTCCCTTGTCAAGTCCTCCAAGCGATCGAGGGTCCCAACCATTCCCATGAGCTTGCATGAGTACCACTGTAGCTTTTTTCTACCAGTTCTATGCCAAAAACTTTGATATTTAAGGCTAAATTCTAGGGCTAGGACCCAATCACTTCCCATAAGTTCATGGAATCTATATTAATGAAAAGAAACATAGAGATAATGACGGCAATACAAATTATTGAACAAAGACTTGAATGTACTAGCCATGATAGGCATTTCATCAAACATGTCACAAATATGCATTCTATAGGTCCTAATAACATATCTGAGCATAAGGGTCTTATACTTATCTGAGAATCTATACGAAGCATTGATTCCTTATTGCATTAGCTGCATTATCATCTATTAGGTCATAAATTCATTGCTCAATCATTTACAAATCAAACATGATGAGAACCATACGTTTTCACTATCATAAAACATATTCATAACCAACATATAAAAAACAGAAATAATGAGGATACAACAACCATAAGTGCCACATACCACGGAAAGAAACTCTTATTAATGAATGCAAAATCCAACCCGGTATAGGACTTCCAACTTGCCCTCGACTGTAGATTGGCTGAGCCAAGTCTCTCTTCAGCCAATCACCCCCGTGCAATATTCCAAGAATGAATGTGGGACTCAAACCAAAAAACCAACCAGGCTTCTTGAGGTTAAACCGCATCGCCCTCATTAATAGAATCAAGCCTTACCGTAATCCTCACTGGATCACTAGGCCAAAACAAGCATGGATGCCACTGAGTTTCTCCACTTACAACATGAATAATCTTCCTGTCTCCTAGTCTTTAGGATTTACCGCAACCCATAGTCTGATCTAGGGGTCACTAGGCCATAATCAAGACACCACCGTCTAGGATTTACTACAACCCTCAGTCCGGTCCAGGGGTCACTAGGCCATAATCAAGACATTACCCTCTAGGATTTACTGTATATCCCGCCATTCACTGGTAAGGATTCCTAGGCCTGACCAAGGGCAACCACCTTTAGGCTTTACCATGTATCTTTCCATTCACCAGTTGAGGATTCCTAGGCCCACCGAGGCACACAATACCCAGCGTTACAACAACCCACATTTCAGTTTAGGGGTCACTAGGTCTGTGACTTTACCAAAATCCACAGTGTGGTTCAGGGACCGCTAGGCCATGTGTTCTTTCATTCATAGATCCACCTCACTCAACTTCGAATCCATCTCAACCAAAACATGAAAACCTCATCACACAATCTAGAAATGGCAAGACTAGTGGGTTGTGTTATATTCTTTCTATGACTAGCCCAGTAGTTAAACCGGGGGTGGAGCCCCCCCTTCATTATGTCAAGTGCAGTAGGGGGCGTGAGCGCCCCTCTATGGGGTTTGGGGCAACGCCCCAGAATTTTTTTTTTTTTTTTGGACCCTACATTAGGTGGGCGGACCTACCTATGGTTTTGTGCATGGATTTCACACATGGTTTTGGGCACGATGGTTTTCAGTCCATGGTATTTAGTAGATCAGGTCAAGGGAATTATGGTTATGTTCTAATCCAGGGTTAATGGATTGGGGTTTATGGATGCTTCAACATGTATATAAATTAATTGTAGCATTGAAAGGAATATAATGAAAAATCAATCTGGTAGTATCAGTTTTGTGATCTAGGGGATAATATCTGTCTATATTTGTTTATATTTTATTCTCTCTCCATTGTTTATTTTTTGTTTTTAGAATTCGTATGCAGGCAATTTTTGTACAGGTTTAAAACCTACAAAGACTATGCTGAAAAACAGTATCACACCTAGCAAAACCCATGCCAATGACAACAAGAGAACCAAGGACACACATGCATAACCATGCATGTCACATCTAGTAAGAAAATTACACATGCAAATCGATACTTGCAATTAAACCTGTTGTAGCTGCTTTTCCTTGCTTGATCTTTTCTTCCTCTTTGCCTTCTTTGCCTTTCTTGATCCAATGTTGAAGTGCTCCAAGGAAACTCTAAGTGTCCAAAAGTGTGTGAGAGAGAGAATAGGGAGAGAACTCCAAAATTGAACTAACCAAAAGCCATGAACTGGTCCTCATAAGCCCTTTTATTAATGTGGCCTCTATTTTATTCATTTTCCATTATTTTCCTTCATTGTCCTCCTCACATGTAGTCTCTGACCTTTCACCTTCCTTTTCTCCTAATTTCCATTATTTTCATAAATAAATTTCCAAAAAATGTCATTTTTCCTTTCCAAAGCCCTTGTCATTGCCTTTGCCAATTTTCTTAGCCATAATAACACGCTAGGGTTTTTTGCCCAACATTCAGCTTGAAATAACTGTCCCATAACCGTGGTTATTATTTTTCCTTTATTAAATTTTATTACATGGGATTTTCACCAGGGTTGTTACAAGTACTTATATCAAATGTGAGATGTGCTCCTCCTAGGTGCCATTGTATACCAGTATATCATCTTAATGAACAATAACAAATGAATCTAGATACAATTATATGATATTATTCATTAATCTCATGAACATAGCTAGTGCATGGCATAAACCAAATGGCATGACTAACCACTCATACAAACCTTGTTTGGTTTTGAAGGAAGTCATCTAGGTATCTTCTTATTTGAATTGAACTTGGTGATACCTTGATTTTAAATCTAGCTTGGTGAATTATTTTTCTTACTACAACTAGTCCAATAGGTCATTAATCCTAGGTAGGTTGTACCTTTTCTTGAGAATATTTTTTTAAATTCCTTGTAATCAACGCATATTCATCAAGTTCCATCCTTCTTTAGCACGACTACGATGGTTGTCCTGCATGACGTGGTACTTGGTCGAATAACACCCTACTATAGCAGTTGTTGCAATTACTTCTTCACCTTGTTTTCTTCCAAAACAAACCGTCTGTACAACCCAATGTTAGGCAATGGTGAGTCTTACAAAATTTGGATCTTGTGATCCACTTCCCTCTTGGGAAATATCCCTCTAAGATCCTGGACCACTCTCTTGTATTCCAATAACAGCTCTTCCAATTGTTGTCTATGTTTCTTAGTGCACCCCTTCGATGATGCCTTTGATCTTATTGACTCTTCTAAATACTAAGTTTCTCCTAAAATTAGTTAAACATACTTCTCGCTAGAATTGATCAGCTTCGTCGCTTGATTGGAACATAGCAATGAAATTTTAGACTTGCTCTTGTGTGCATTGATGGTGAAGAATTTTTTTCCTTAATAAGGTGTTATTGGTTGGCTCTTTTCATGGATTGCGTGTTCATATAGGGACTCCCAAACACAACTCCACATACATCAAGTGGAATTACATCTAATTCTACTTCACCAATAAACTCAAAACTGGTAAAATACTAATTTTACATTATTATTTTTACCTTGATTTATGCATCCTTTGTTTACCCATCCTAATGGATATGGGATATGATTATCTCACATCTCCAATCCTAGTTTGTTGACCAACTCTACCACAACGAAATTCGCTTGTGATCCTAAATTAAATAGAGCATCAATTTTTTTCTTCTTAACCTATATTTGTATATCAGAACAATTTGGTAATCTCATTATGTTATTTTTATTAAATGCTACTCATAATCACCCCCTTATGTATTGTTGTGTGGAAAATATTCTTAGCCATGTATGAGTTGCATTCCACCTAATTTCTCGAATCTGTGGCTATATGATATTTCTTCTTGCTTTCCTTCTTAAGGTTCTTTGAGTTGAGTTATGCATGTAATTTCCATTACTTCTCCTCTATTTTACTATCGATGTTACAATGATTGTAGTGGTTGATAGGATTTTCACTAATGTACAGTGGTTGTTGTCTTCTAGTCATTTTTCCCTTTTAATTTCTTCTTTCCTTCTTTGGAAGCTTCCTCATGTTCCTTCTGGTTTGAACCACTCAACTACCCTTTATTTTGGCCTATGTTTTCCAAGTATTGTGCCTTTATAAAAGCCTCATCCATCATTCTAGGTTTGAACAACACCACTTGCTTTCATAGATAACTTTGTACATCCCCCAAATACTTGAGGATTGCTTATGTGTTATTGGAAGAGATACATAGAATTATTTCCATGTTACTAAACTATGTAGTGTACTCTTATACAATATTCCCTTGTCTTTTCCTAAAGTAATGCCATTGCATCCTGTAGTCCTATACATATTTGGTTGGTTAGAATTGGGAATTTACGAGTGTTTTAAAATTTGATCACTTAGTTGCTAGAGGATTCCCCTCTGACCTTAGGGTTTCTATGTGACTTTCCCATCAGGTTTGGGCATGGCCTTAATTTCAAATGAGAAAGGAGATTTTGTTTTCCTCATTTGTGTGGAATATTAAACTTAACCTCTAATTGTTGCAAATGCCGATTTAATTTCAAATATCAATATCACCTTCATATGGCTTGATGTCCACCTTTTCTTCCGTATTAAAGAGGGTCCATGAATGGTTCAAAATGCTCAAACTCAACTACTCTTTTTTAGGTTTCTTGGACTCCTTCTTGATAAACCAATTTCCCCTCTAATATGTCCTCTACATTGGAACCTCTATGTTGGGTAGCGAATCCCCCCATAGCAGATTTTTGGGGCTTAAATCCTAGTTTTGGGTCAATGTAATGTAAAGACCCCACAAAATGTGGGCACAGAGCACAGAAGTCTAGGGTAGTCTGCCCTAAAATATCGTAATTTAATATAGAATGTGTCAGCCTACCCATGGTCCGCGAACCATGGGAATGTATAAATAGAATGAGGCTCTAAGGGTAGAAAGTAGTTTTTAGTTCTGATCTAAAGTGATATGGGTTTTTGAATGAGAAATTCGATCTGAGTCTGTAAGTCCAAGTCGTGGTTGGTAGTAGTAAGAATAGGCTCTGCAGCTATGTGCACAGAGGCTTGGTAGAGTCCGCAATTGTGTGCGCGGACCCCTGCAGCTGAGTGTGCATGGAGGAGTTAAGGTTGTAATTGAACAAGAAGTTTAATAAAAGATAAATTGATTCTAAAAGTATTATCTTTGCTCTTAGATCTGTGTGTTTATGCTTATGTCATGTTCTTATGCATCTCTTTATAGTTTCTAGTTGCATGCACTAGTTATGAATATTGAATGATTGATAAGAGTAATGGGCCCACAAAATTAAAGCAGATCTATAATAACAACACAGTAAGGGTAAAGGATCTAAGAAAACAACCCTGCGCGCTCTTTATAAAGCTACGTGAAGGCCAGATAGTTGCGCGGAGCTGCGCTAGTGTGTTAGATCGGTTCACAAACTTTCCAGACCTCATCAAGACATCCCTAAGGTGCAGAAACCTGATTCTAGCACCCTCCCATACTACCTCGGGTGAGACCTCAGTTCGTGCTTCGTGGACTGTTGCCGAAAGGGCCGATATTTTCGGGATTTGTTTGGCTAACTCACTTCTGAACTTGGGTCGGTCCCCAATAAGCCAACAAATGGTTATGTTGTCGAGACCGAGATTTGCCTAAGGGATGTCTAATGAAGGAAATTGAAGATTGGTTGGATCAAAAGCTTCACGAGTTCGTAACACAGGAAAAGAGGAATCCACAGATATACGAGAAGAGGTGGCCGGATCATTATGTATATATGGAAATCCACGAGATCTTCTTCATGACCTTCTCTTCAGAGCTATATGATTGGATTGTGAGGTTAGTCAATAGACAGGGAAGCTACAAGCTCAATCAACCGATAGTGTGGAATCCAAAGTTAGTATGCAGACTCGAGGCATCAGAAGATAAGATTGCATGGGTCGTGGACCACTGAATTGACCAGATAATAGGGGGGTTTATCACTGAGTTCACGATAGACACAACCGTGAGCTATAGCGAAGTAGAACGAAATTTTCTCAAGGGACTGCGAGGTAGGTACATCAAATCCCTGAATACCTGGATTAAGATGTTGTTATGTGAGAAGTGGGTTATGAGAATACATTAATGATTGGAATGATGTGAAGAAGAAAGATCTACAAAGGGATCGAAGGGTTAGGAAACAGTCCTTTAATTTCACCCCTGCAATCGAGAGAGGAAGAGTGTGCTCGGGTTCCTCAAGAAGTGTGATCATTTTGATAAGGCAGTGCATTTTGCAGTTATCACCTCCACTTATGCTGTCACCCACTTCACCTACTTCACCTCCATCTTCAACCACCCCGCCTCCACCAAAACCGTAATTCAGCATGGTGAGTGTGATCAAGCTATCCGTATTCGAAGGAGTAGGGAATGAGGATCCAGACCAGTTCTAGTTCATGGTAAGAGCAATGTGGGAAGCCCAAGGAGTCACAGATGACAACATTAAGAAGACCACATTAGTGAGCACATTGTAGGATCACGCACTGACCTGGTATATCAAGCACTCGAATGATCACCCAAATGCAGGAATAGTGAAGATCCAGAATGCACTGAACATAGAATTTAGCCGGCTGAAATCAGAGACACAATCAATCATCAGATTTAAAGAGATCATGATGCTTCCAGGTGAGACCCCCTGGGATCTGGATCAGAGACTGAAGAGTATGATCCGCGAGGCTAATATGACGCTAATGGATGCACAACACCGCGCGTGGTTTGTGGCATCTTTGGCACCACACCTGAGGATGGCGTTGTCATGTCAGAAGCTTTCAACCTAGGGTGAAGCACTGGAAATGGCGATGAGGTTGCATGAAACACTGATACAAGATTCGAGATTGGGAGTCCAACAGATCCATGTGTAACTACAGAACCTATGCTTGGAAATGCAAAGTTTGAAGCAGGATAGGGCACCCTAGCCAGAGAAGCGCGAAGAAGTGTGGTGCATAAAATGTAAAGGCTAGGGCCACAACAAGGATCACTGTCCAGTATTCGTGAACTACTTGGCAAGAGGGGGATCAATGCCATTGAGACTAGAGGCATAGGTAGGGCCAAGTGAGGCACCCACACTCTAGTGCATGATATGTAAGGTGGGAGGAAAGCACACTGATATGTAAGGTGGGAGGAAAGCACACGATGGACAACTGTCACTTGTTGCAGAAGTATAATAGAATCTGCAGTAGTTGTTTTTTTAATTTTTTGAGATCAATGGGCCATGACGAGCGTACATGTCAGAGCTATGAGTTAATTATGGATCGGACCCTAGCTTATCGAATGCAGATAGAAATGTGAGCCCTCGACCCAACAATGGGAATGGCGCACGGTGGATTTCAAGGGTGAGGTCAAGGATGAGGAGGAATGGGGCCAAGAAGGGGCCGCAGACAGCTAATCTATTACAATTGCAAAGGACCAGGGCATTATGCTCGTTATTGTACCAACCCAATGAGAATATCTTGTTTGTACTATGAGCAGTTTGATCATGAAATGGTAGATTGTCCGATGTTGATCACACAGATGCGTGAGAAGGGGGTATTACAACCTACTCCGACCCAGAATATCCAAATGATGAAGTCTGAACTGCATGAAGAAGACCCCAACATGAACATGGTTCTCAAAAGCAGCATGACTACAGGGGAAGATAAGGGGAAGCAGCCCGAGGAAGATACATGGGTTCGCAAGGCTCCTACAAAGGAACATGTTTGACTTGGAATGCGCAAGGGAGATGTTTATGGAAGCTAAGAAAAGCTTACGAAGGCCTCTACTTTAGGTAGTAAGGATCAACCAGAGCCGGGAATGGATCCTTCTGTGCTTACTACCTTTTTAGAGACATGCATGAAGTTTTTGCATGATAATAAGGTAGTTAAAGGACTACAAGAGCTGATCATTAGGTGCACAGGGTCGGGTGAACCATGCGTAGTCCAGAAACTGGGAAGGCATGCATTGTGCACTAGGAGGGAAATGAGATTGATGACGTAGATTGGCAAATATGAAATGGATCAGGTAATCTTGGACTCGGGTTCAGACGTGAATGTATTACCCAAATAGACATGGGAACGCATGGGCATGCATGCATTATGATGGTCTCTGATTCAATTACGGATGGCGAACCAACAAAAGGTCATGCCCATGGGGAGTTTGCAAGGGGTAACAGTGGATATCGAAGGTGCGAGCACATAAATAGACTTTTAGGTAATAGAGATTGTGGACGACAATAACCCTTACCCTGCATTGCTAGGAATAGACTAGGCCATTGATACGAATGGAGTCATCAACTTGCAGAAGCGGAAGATGATATTTGAGAAAAAGTCTCTACGCGTAGTAGTTCCGCTTGTTCCAGCCGAAGGAGCGTGATACACTGAAACTGTACATGACAATGAACTAGATTTCATTTACCAGATAATGGCGCAAGACCAGGATTAGGTGAATCCTACAGTGAACAGGAGAATCTCATGGGAGTGCGATAGTTCCTATACTTCAGATACATATAAAGAAATAGAGTGTTGGCAGAACCAGTTGCATGAAGTAACAACGCTGAATTGCAACATGATGATTAGATCACTGCGAAACATGAAGACTGAAGTAAGGGAACTGCCAACATATGAAGGGGAAACCAGAGTGGGTGAATTCTTAGACAAATTTGAAAGTGTAGTACCGGAACAACAATAATGTGGTGTGCTAGAATGGGCGTTGCATGTGACACCTGCACAATGGGGGAATATACATCAAAAGACAATGGGGAACTGGCGCGAAGGTAGAAGACGGATGCACTTATGACCTAGAAGTCCCCAGTGACGAATGCAAGCCAGGCGACTAGGACGCAGTAGTTTGCACACCCACTTGTGTCGATGCGTGCAAACATGTGTTGTGCAAGCACCTCTTAAACTAGGGATTGAAAATCAGGGAACACGATGCATGCCATGAAAATTTCACGTTGGAGCCTTCACAAACCTATGTGGAATCATGAACAAAGTTGACCAGATAGGACAAACTGATTGGGACCTGCGCATGCCAACGGTCCGATGGGCATATAAGGCCATGTACAGGAACCGAGGCATGGAAATGGTTCCAACGACGACGAGCAGAGTTAAGACCATAGTTTTGGGAAAGAATCCTCACACAATCACTCCCATAATTGTGACAGGACGCACGGACCAGAGAAAAGAGATTATGCAGCTACGCGAGGATGAACATATGCATATTCAAGAAGCCATTCAGTAAGGGAACATTAAGCTTCTCAAACTAGAAGAAAATCAGGTACAACTGAAGCAGAAAAGCATATCAATGGATGAGGATATCAGAGAACTGGAATAAAAAATCTCGCAAGCCTTATGCGTTGGAAGTTGGAAGGGGCCACGTATGGGAAACCCTACCATCATGATAGAAGATTGTCACCAGGAGCTTCTAGCTATACTACCATGGCTATGACTGCACCTTATCAGGCGAAGCAACTAAGGAAGTGCCCCGCATAAGGAAGAATGTGAGGCATTGATTAGCTCAAGGGTAACTAAGGAAGGCCCACGGACTGGGTCGAGCAGTGACTGGAAGCCTCGCACCAGTAGCGTGACCACCCAACTATTCGTAGGAAGCACAATCTCATCGCTCCAAATAGTTTGAAGAGAGCGCTGGACTATAAAAGAGTCTGTATGGGAGCTGAGCGGCTTAGATGTGGCGCGTAAGATCAATATGGAGCACAGATCGCATTCACCCACAAGGGATTGCGTTTCCGCACGGTTGGGATGGAAAGTGACCATTGGTCTCACTGTTCATGACAAGATGTCCAATTTAAGGCAATGAGGAGTGGACAACAGACAATTAAGACACGGGGTCAGACCTAGATTTGAAATGATCTGCTGCCAATATCGCATTAATGAGCCGAGAAAGGGGGGAACGGTCGAATTTGAATTTTGGCAGGCCTATAAATCTCAGATGGTCATCCACCAAACAACCCTTGGCATCTTAAGAATTCAGTTATTGTGCATGGACTTTATGACTTTAGAGGCTTTGACAATGAGTTTAGTATTTGAAGCGTTACCGAAAGAGACACGAGACCTTCTCAAAAGAGCAATGTTAATCACCAAGGAAGCCGCACCAAGCCCTATGTCATCGGTGGGGGATGTGGTAGAAATTCCAAAATTGCCCCGGATGCCGAGGGCCAAAAAGGATCCATAGGTAGCAGGACCAGTCCGTATGTCTCCACGAAATCCGTGGTTCACCAAACTGTCGATGGAAGAGAAGGGCAAAATAGTTAATATTGATAGCGATGATAAGGAAGAGGATCCTCCGACCTTTGTTGAAGAGATGGAACCAAAAGAAGATATGGAAGAAGACATCCAACTAGTACGTGCCACAACAAAGCTGCCCAATTATGTCCCTCCACGGAAACGAAGGGTAAAGTTACCTAAAGATTTGGATTTTGTTAAGAGCACACTAAACACCCCATATCTCCCCGCAGGAGTTTTGTATGAAGGTTCGGTTGTGGGCCATGTACCCGCTATGAAGTTTGAAGACTGGGACCTCGTCGATAGTGAGAAGTTTCCTCATTTGGAAACTAGCCAGCTGATGGAACAAAGCACGGAGGGGGCAGTTACAACACTGCAGCCATGAAAATGGCTGCGCGAGGTGGAGGAAGCTGAGCTACTCCACTTCCTATCGATTCCACACTTTCATCGGGCCCCAATCACGATATTTGTCATCAGGCAACTGCTTTGTCTGGTGCACGATGGGAACTTGTGGTTGGAGGAGCCCATTCCTATCATAGTAGAGCTCATTCATAGGATTTTTGGGCTTCCCTGTATAGGAAGGGATCCCGCAGAAATAGTTGGCACAAGCGAAGACTTGGAAATTGCGGAGGCCATGAAAAATAAATATAAATTGGAGAAAAAGCAGAGGGGTTACGTTATTACTAGCATTCAGGACAAAGGGGTTCGTGTCGCTACCCAGTTGTTGGTAGGAAAGTGTTGTGCCCTACAAAAACCCCCCATTTCATATCATTATTATCCCAAAACCATAATATGAAATGGGGCCCTTTTTTAATTTTTGTTTTTTTTTTTTTTTTTTTTGGTTTTAATTGGTATCAACTTAGTTCTATTCAAAAAGGCCCGAAGAGATAAAATAAAACATTACCAAAAAAGCCTTTTCAATAAACCAATCAAAAGGCTTGACATAAATGATTAATCTTTTGTCATTGCAATAAAGCGATCGCAAGATCGCATATCACAATGACAAAGGGAACACAACTTGAGGGCATATTGGTTTTCTCCGATGCGAAATCGCTATCGGGTATCGGCGATAATGAATTAACGCAATAAAGCTCCCTCTTGCTCCGATGCAATGCGATATCGCTATCAGCAATCGGCAATTGACTATGCACACCTTTTTAACTGCCCCACTCGCTACTCCCGACGCGATGCAATATCGCTATCGGCGATCGGGGATTCCAAATGGAACGAATATAATGATTTATGATTTCCCCTGACGCCCGATTGCGATAAAGGCAAAAGCGCAGTTTTCAAAGAAAATCTTAAAAGCGGGTTTAATACGATTTATTTGTATTTAAGGCCTTATCTTTCGAAGAGCCATTGATCCGCGCTCAACCGCCAAAATACCCAAGGCACGCTTCAAATAAATCATTTGGCCATTAATCGAATTGACAGTCATTGATAGGATTGACAGGTCTTAACAACCATTTAATGAAACGGTAAGCCTGCGATCTTTTTACATATTTTATTCGAGGCCACCTTAAGTCAATCGTTTTCCATGCATTCATCAATATATATCTCAGTCTATTCGATTTACGCTATCATTTTTTGTATCACGTCCATTATCATCTATGTGCAAAATTCATCCGCAGAAACAGATTTAACCAGAATGGGGAAGAAGTCCAAGAAAACCACAATGGCTTCTGCTTCGTCGGCCACAGGGCAACCTATTGTTGATCCAAGCAATAAAAAGAAAGGGCTAATATCAGACACTACATGCCTAGGACTTGTCAGAACTACTTGGCAAGGCACCTATAACCTGATTGAAGTCGAAGAGCCAAGGGTGAGAGCAATACAAGTCTCAACTGACAGCACTATCAAATCCAAGGCTAATCTGAGAGATTTAGCCAACTCTTTTCTTCATCGAATAGCGGCCCGGGAGAAAATCCTCCCATATACAGATGTGGTTAGATGGGCGATTCAGGAAATCCCGATTACCGACAGAACTTTCAGCACCACAGATGGGAGAATTTTCGGTTCCTTCCGAGTTGAGGATTTAAGGCAAGTGTATCATTTGCCGGAGGCAGAGAAGAAGTATAACACGACATTCCTAGAGAAATTCCGAGCTGAGAATGAGACTGAATCTGAACCCATTCGAGGTTGGAGAGAAAATCCAACAAAGCACAAGCACGAATCTTCGAGTAAGTACTCGGTCGATTCTCTATGCTCTCATTATTGCTATGCTGGGATAATGATGTGCAGATTGTGGGGATTACATGATTCCGCCAATTTTACCATAGAAATGGTCCCCTTAATGGAGGCGGCATGTAGTGGCGAAATAATGGATTGGGCAGATATACTGTCCGATAAGTTAGCATCTGCAATTCTTGATTTTAGACTCAAGTCCCGCGTCACTGAAAGGTTCATTCCCCCATTTTACTACAGTGCCTATGTATTAGATGTCTTGTGTTTTAATTCTGAATTTCCTGTGCTCGAATGGAGGTGGACATCGCAAGACCCCGCACCCATCCACATATACCATCAAAAGTTGTGGAAGACCAACTACAAACACCATTTGTATCAAATCTGCAACGGTTTTATGTTGCCCATTCATTATTCTATTTTCAATAAGCCTGCCCCTAAGGTTTCCTACCAAGCAGGGGTGGATTTAACTTCCATAGGGAGTTGGTTTGGGGAGGAAAATTTCACCTATATCAGAGTTTTTGGCAGTCAAGCCAAGTCCCACATTCTTCCTCTATACATCCTTGATAAACTACTGGCCAAGGAAATAGCATATCAGATCATCGCCGAAGGGGTGACACAAACCTTGAAGAAATCTAAGAAGCATGTCTAGCCCTCTTTTCCTTTGAGAATTGGTATCTATACTCTGCATGATTTCAAACATGCAGAGAAAGAAGCTGAGAAAATAAATTCGCTAACCCTGGCAACTCTACCGAGCAAGCGATTTGATCCAAACAAAGTCGCCTACAATGCACTCGACCAGGCCAAATTGACCAAGTTCGAGCACAAAGAAGATAGATTTGAGGACTTGTTTGCATCGGCCGAGTCAATGTATCAAGTTAAATAGCTCGCCATACTTGAATACAATGATGAGGGACTAGTTGAATTTAACAGACTTAGAGAGCAGAGGTTGCAAACTCTGCCTTTAGATCTGTTAGCGACGACTCCAACAACAGAATCAAGCGAGCCTGAGCACCGACTTGATAAAGAACCACCTATTACATCAAAGCAATAGGAGGAAGTGCATGAGCACAGACAAGAAGAGACCCAGGCGAAAGAGCAAGAACATAAAGTAAATAAAGATACACAGATTGATCTGAAATTGCTCCAAGAATGGCAGCAATTTAATTCGATTATCGACAATCTGGAACGCTCTAAAGCTGACGAGATTTCAAAAGAGGGCAACACGCAGGAGGCGACTTCAAAGTAGGTTTCAGGTGAAACCAACGACCCACCCAAATCAAAAGAAGTGGAAATAATCCCAAAGGATCCTTCCGGGGAAGTCATTTTGCAGATTGAAGAGATTCCTCCCTTGGATGTCTTCTATAGCCCAAAGCATAAAGCTGTAGTGAAACGACAGAGGAAGAGGAGAAGGACTGACCAACCTTCTTTATTCCCAGAACAGACAGTAACAGGCAATGTGCTATGGAAAGAAGAATTTGACCCCTCTGATTACTCGACAAAGCTATCGCAATATGCTGGAGCTTATTCGGCAGTGACAATAGATAAAGCATCGGAGGTGAGTAGTTTATTGAAGACAAAAGATCAGGATATCTTTTCGCTACAGGCACAATTATCGGAAGTGCAACAAAAGGTAGAGCAGGCAGAACAACAATTGCTAGTACAACAACAAATAAACAATCAACTGACTAAGAAATTGCAGGAAGAAAAACAGAGGATTGACGATAGCGTAGTCCAAAAGCAAAAGGAGCTATCGGAGGCACTTGCGCAACTAAAAGCATCAACTGAGGAAATGCTAAAATCCAAAGATGAGCAGATCGCTCAATTATCAGCTCAACTTGAGCAAACCAAAAAGCTCCCGCAGGTAGATGAGTTTAAAGCAAAGGCATTTCAATTAAACAAAGGATTGATAAATCAGATGAAGCTTTTGTGTCAGCAAATCACGCAGGCAGAACCATTGTGCGACTTAGCGGCATCCATAAGTGAAAAAGTAGAAAAGGAAAGGACAGATTTGGATCAAGGCGAAGAAACATTGACAAATTTCTTGGAATGGCAAGATTCCGATCAGGGACAGGCAGCGAACCTACCAAGGATCCTAGAATCGCACAAAGAAATATTATTCACAGAATGGAAATCTCAGTTAATGAAGGAAGAAAGAGCGATTTTAAGATGCAAGACAACCACTAGTAATTTGGTTGAATTGGTTAATAATACTCTTTACTTGTCTAACATGATTTCTCAATGTACTCCAGGCCAATTAACAACAACTAAGATGTTGGAGCAATCATGTTACCCAGAGCTGGAGAAAAATGGAAGGTTAATTGTGGGAATCAATAGTTTGACATGGGATGCCTATTGGTTCTTTTTAGTGAAGCCGCATAGCCAGAGAGCCGCCCTCAAATGCCTCAAAGATGCGATCGGATATATTATCCCCGATATTCAGGATGCCACCTTTGCTGCCCAACTTAGCTTGCGCCTCAACAGACCACCTGAAGTAGAGCCAATGCTTGCGATAAGCTAGCTCAGGTTTAAAGCCAAACAACCTGAGTCATGATTCACATCGCCGACTGCTAGATCGCTCCCAAGAAGATATATAGTATTAATTGATGCCAATTAAGTAGGATTTTGTTTTCATAGATTTTTTTAGTTTAGTAGTATTTATAGACCCTTTCATGAATTTAGAAAGGGTCGTAAAGTTTTGTATATGACTTAAACCCTGAAGTTGCACTATTGTACTTCAGGGATATTCTTTTATGAAACTGGACCAATCATTATGATTTTGATAAGGAAGCTTTTATACAAATGTGCACTACTGTCTTTGTTTGAAAGCATTTCTGCGTTGAAGGAAGAATTTCAAATAGCGATTGATATTGGGATTGATTAGCAGCTCATATGGTACTATTATCTATGTCTGGACTCATTCTTGTTATATGAATTGTCATTTGATCGCTCTTGCGATTATCGCTTATATATATGTGTTTTAACAGCATCCTTTATGCATCCCACTATTGGCTATTTATAGCATGCTTTTCTTCCAATCATATATGTATCGATGATATAAATGATAAATGCAGTAATTTTGTGTTAATCACTTTGTTTAACTATTTAGATGAAGTAATCTTTAAATGATTGAATATCTATGTTTATTTTACAGAGTCATCTATATTCCTGTCAATAGACAAAGATTATTAAATGCTTCATTTCAAAAGAATAGTTGTTCCCAGGATTAGTATTAGTTTTCTTATTTTGTTGATAGATTAAGTTATCCACCTATCATTAGAACAGACAACCCATCACTCATCCACCCCTTTTAT
>APFE031618378.1:0-101407 GCA_000404065.3 Pinus taeda | reverse complement strand
CAAAGGCCTCATTCTAGGCCATGATGCTAAATTTTCTCACTCAACCTATATGGAGAGTAATCCTGAGCCTGATGCTGAAAGGCACCCACTCAAATCTATGGCTGAGTATTTTGGGCCTCTAGGACCATTCTTTCTAATTATGGTCAACATATTTGACCTAGGAAGAATGATTGTCCTAAGGAAAAGGTTGAATGATCTAGCTATGTTGATGTGTCAATCCACTACCTTTAGAAAGCATCCTGCATCAACATCATGCTCAACAAGTTGTCACTTGGATCAATTCACCAATTATCCAAGTCGTCACTTTGAACTTGGTCAACACCTATGAACTATGGTGAAAACCTTAGATATTACCATTCCTTCATGCTAATTGAATGGTAAATCCCCTACCCAATGTTAATGGTACTCACTCTCCCACCCGGGAAGCACTCTGAGCATTAATGTTCTTTGGGCCATTTTCCCTAGCAATATTTTGTGGCCCCTGGTTAATAATTTGACCTATATATATTCTAACCTAGGGATAATGTCTGCCATTTGATGTGACAACATCAACATGTCCCTAAAGTATACAAACTTCACCTTGGGACAAAGGCTTTTATGAGAATGTCAACATCATGCTTGTCTGTAGAAATGTGTTGGAGACTCATTGTTTCCTTCTGTACCATGTCTTGTATATTGTGGTACTTGATCTCAATGTTATTTGATCTATCATCATGGTCATCTCCTGGACCTAATCAAACACTCGTGCGAGTAGTTACTGAAGCCACACTACTTCACAACTCGTATAACTAGTTGCAACATACTTCACCTCTGTAATGTTGAGTGCGATAGATGTTTTCTTCTTGCTCATCCAAAATATCAAAGCGTAATCCAAAACTGAAGAATCATTCTAATGTACTCTTCTTGTCTTTTGAACTCTGTTCCCAATCTGTATATTCTTATAGCTATCACCTTATTGGGTTCTCCATATAACACCAGGATAGATTCTATTGTGGAAATCTTAGATGCTCCCTTTTCCACTACTCCATTTGTCACATGAGTCCCTCTACTCCTCAAATCTTTGAGGTAGTTCTAAAAATTGGAGCAATTGCACCATTTAAAGTCCTCTCCCTCTTTCTGGGAGAATCCTTCAAACTTTTTGGCCCGCCATCTCCCTCTAAACTAGGAGCTCTTCTAGTTATGATGATAGTAAAACTTCTCCCTCCTAAGCACAAATCACTGATCTTGGGAGAAACCTCTTGCTATAAATTTTTTCTTTGTTCTTCCAAATGATTGGTAGCCTTTACGTTGTATCTGCAACCCTCACAAGGAGGTCATGGAAGAAACAATTATAACAAAGCAAAAGATACAAAGGCAGGATGCTTGCTAATAGAAAAGCAATAATAATAATAATAATATACGAAGAGAGGTATGCAATACTTATCTTTTTTAGGAATGAAGGGAATTTGGTAGCTCCCTCTAGATCCTTTATTTCTTTTCAAAATTCATCTTTTCCCTCATCATCAACCATTACTGCAAGATGCTCACCTTTACTTAGAGTAGAATCATCAACTTGCAATGCTTTAGCTCTAGGGTTTTGTCCACAAACCCTAGGAACTTCTTAATCATATCATTCAATATTTATATAGGGTTTACAAACCCTAGGACTACTAAATGTTCCAAGAAAGGCTCATAACACAAGTTTTATGACATCTCCTACTCTACAAGTGAGAGCCTTTCTTCTCAACTCCCTTTGATTCTAGAGAAACTTCAGTATCTTTTCTCAATCAATTGCAATATTGACAAACTCTTATCAATGGTTATTTATTTTTCAAACTTCGTCCTTAATCGTATACACCATCAATAGAAGCTACCATAATCATATATTCATTATTATTAGCATATAAATGAATACTACTCAACCTCACACTAATAAACATGCACAAGACTCATGGATGAATGAAGGATCTTACTAATATTGATTAGCAATAATAAATTTGTCATCAATACATTCTCTACAATGATATAACACAATAAATTACTTCACATGCAACATGAATTACTTCACATGAACACACTCCAATTTTTGCTTATTTCCCAAGTTAGAATCTAATTGATTTATTCTACTAATTCTTGAAAGGGTCTTGAACATCAGTCAGAACAATATAGTACTCAAAATTTTATTCAATTAGAAATTTTCACACAACACTTTCAGGTACTAGATTGAACCAGAGTGCTCCACATACTCAACTATTCACAAAATCAAAGACATTCTTTGAAATAGACCTAGGTCGAATTAAAGCAATAATTTTGTGCACCTGTTGCGGGTGAGAACACCCTAGGGTCTTGGGTTGAGAACCCCAACAGAGCGGAGGGCAAACCACAACAAGAAATGCTCAAGAAATCAACCTAAATTCTTATTCTACTAAACAGTGTTAGAGTGTCCTTACCCAGAAGTCCTATGTTTGAGTAGATCCTGCAGGGTGAAAACCTTTAGCTTCTCTTGATGTTTTCGAAACCTGAAAATTATTCAAATGGAACATATACAACAATAGAAACATAAAGCATGTTCATGATATTAACTTTAAATCATATAAATGAAAGAACAATTACGCATCAGTGCAACATTCATAAACTAATTACAATATAAATAGATGCATAAACACATTTAATATCTGAAATAGGACAACATTTCTTTATTGTAGTTAGCTACAAGTAGAGTGGAGAAAGACGACCTGATTCCTTCTCCAGCTCCAAGAGGAACCATCCTTCGGATCCATCCTTTCCCGACCTCAACAATATTCCTCCATCACCAATACAAGGATATCTCAAGAAAGATGAAGGATATCTCCAACAAGGAAACAAGGGTTTCCTGAAGCTTTTGGGAGTGCAGGAGGCACAGGGATTTCGTTAGACACAATCAGGTATAATCTCACTATAGTATCAATATCTCATATCTTATCTTGTCTTTCTCTTGCTTCACTTGAACATACGTGAACCTTTTCTTGAACATAAGTAAAATGAAATTTCCTCCAATGTCTAATGGGTATATATGATGATTGGATGAACCCATAATGGTGTGTATAAAGGGCCAAGACGACTTGATCTTTTGGATGGTAAACTTGATAATATTGGAGAAAAAAATTCAAATTTAGATATTCAAAATTCCCTATTTTTGAAGTCGACATGAATAACATGTTTTGGATTTATTATTACATATATTTGAAGGGCTAAAACATTAATTATGAACTGACCATATCTACAAAATTCAACAATTGTGAGGAATACTAAAATAGTATTACATGTTTTACGAGTTTGAAAAGCCCAAAGATAATGTATTAGTCAACAATAAGTGTGATACTAACCCCATTGAATTTATCTAAGTGGAAGCCAAAGATATCACTACTACTATGCGATAAGGGACTCTATAAGATCATTTTACAGACTGAAATAAGCCTAATTTATATGTAGAGAATTCAAATTACTTCAACAAGGTGGATGAATCATATGGGATCCTATATTTGCCATGTTCCTTAAACATCCACTTTCGCATTAATTCTTGAAACACTGCCAACGAGGTATGGATGAAGTTGCAAAAGAAGGCATTCGACGAGTGTTGACAACACCCCACAACCCACAACAGAATGGGGTGGATGAGAGGAAGAAACATAGCATCGTGGGAGAAACACAGATGATGTTGCATGACCAAATCCTACCTTTGCACTTGTGGGTTGAAGCATGCAACATAGTGGTCTATTTGTAGAATAGGAGTGCTCATTAGATTCTTGGCATGATCACACTGGAGGAGGCTTTCTCGGGGAGGAGGCCGAATGTCTCACACCTCAAGGTATTTGGAGCCTCTATTTACTGCCATGTATCCAAAGAGTCAAGGAAGAATTTAGAGTCGAAAACAGAGTTGGCGGTATTTTTGGGTCAAAGAGAGACTCCCCACAACTACTATTTGTATTTTCCATCCCTCAGAATGACAGTTGTATGAAGGGATGTCAAATTTGATGAAGACAAAGCCATGTGGTGCTCTCTTGAGAGGGAGCTTCAAATCCCACAAAAGGAGGATATTTTAGCTCCAAAGGAGGAGCCTCAAGATGTTGTGGAGCGACCACAATTTGAGGAGCAGATAGTGGAGACAGCCACTCAAGAAAAACCATCCAGAGAAGGTAGGAAGAGAACCAGGGAAGCTGAGAGACTTATGCAGGATACGAGGGAGAATGTGGGTGCTCCATCAAATCAACACAAGCAGAGAAGGCCACTAGATCGGTACATTGGCTACATGGATCTCATGACTAAGCTAGTAGATATTGGGCCATCCTCTTTTGAGGAAGCAATAGAGAAACCAGTATGGGTTGATGCAATAGAGGAGTGTTTGGGAAGTTGTCCCAAGACCAGCAGACAAATCATTTGTGGGTTTGAGATGGATCTTCAAGGTGAAACATGCAACAAACGAAAGCATAGAAAAGTACAAGGCTATATTTGTGGCCAGGGGGTACTCTCAGGTTGAGGGGATTGACTATGAGGAGACCTTTTGTCCTGTAGAAAGGTACTCATCCATCAAATCAATCATTTCTTTGGTTCAACAAATGGGGTGGAAGATCCACCAGATGGATGTGAAAATAACATTCCTCAATGGATTTATTGAGGAAGATGTGTATATCGAGCAACCAGAAGGATTTGAGACTTTTGATCAAGAGTATCATTTTTACAGACTCAAGTGAGCGTTGTATCATCTTAAGCAAGCACCTCATGCTTGGTAGACCAGGATCGACAACTATCTCACCAGTTTGGGCTTCAACAAAAATGAAGCAAATACAAACCTCTATCATATTTTGGTAGAAGGTAAATTGTTGATTATTGTCTTATATGTTGATGACTTGATTTTGACTAGTGATGAGCAGTTGATCAGACCTTATAAGGAGGAACTTGCAAGAGAGTTTGAGATGAAAGACATGGTTCTCATGCACTACTTCCTTAGTTTGGAAGTATGAAAAGGTGATGGGGAAATGTTTTTCTCAGAGGGAGAATATGAAGACGATATACTTCAGAGGTTCCACATGGACAAGTGAAAACCCATGGGGACTCCTCTAGCGACCAACTGGAGGAAGGAGGATGCCATGCCAGGTGAGGAAGTGGATGCAACTGTTTATCAACAGTTGCTGGGTTCACTCATGTATCTTGTGAACACATGACTAGACATGTGTTGTGCATTCAACCAGCTTAGCCATGCTATGGTTAGGCCAACGAACTTGTTTTGGAGGACAATTAAGCATATTCTATGATACCTTAGAGGCACTACCCAGTTTCGACTTTGGTACAAAAGGATAGAGGGAGTGAAGTTGTGTGGATTCACAGATGCATATTGGGAGGGAATTCCATCATACCGGAAGAGTACATCAGGTGGAATTTTTAGTGTTGGGTATGTAGCGGTTTCTTGGTACAACAAGAAGCAAAGATGAGTGGCACTTAGCTCAACAGAAGCAGAAAACATGGCTGCAAGTCAAGCAGCATGTGAGGCGATCTGGATGAGAAAGGTATTTGTTGACTTCTTTGGTCAAATTATGGATATTACTATGATTTACTATGATAATCATAGTAGACTCTATGAATATCTAGCTTTTCATGATCGATCCAAGCATATTGATATGTGGTATCACCATCTATGGGATTGTGTATAGAGGAAGATTATGTTGCTGCATTACATTCCAACAAGGAATAAGATGTTGATATTATGACAAAGGCCTTGTCAAGAAGGAAGTTCAAGTTCCACAAGTGCAAGATAGGGGTGGTTGATAATCCCTTTCTTACTGAGAGTGAGTGTTGAAAATGCAACAAGAAAATCTTAGTTTGACTTTTGCTTGGTCAAACTAGAGAAAATTTAAATTTCTATTTTAGCATAAATCTTGGAGGTATTTAACTAAGGTGACATGGCACTTGTCACTTAGTTAACTCAGTTAATTTGAGTTGGGGAATCTTAAGTTCAGTTCAATATGTTTTATTGCTAATCTGTAGCAATCTATTTTAGTTAATTTCAATTATTGCTAATTTAACTAGTTTTAACTATTAGAAGAACTAGTGGAGGTCAAGTTGTGGAAGTGGAATTTCAACCACACTTAGTGATCAACTAGTTAACTGATCAATCAACCCAAAATAATTTTCACATGTAGAGAATTTGAGTTACCCATTTGAGATGGAGATTCCAAGGCAGTGTATTATCAGTTGTAGCATATTCCAATGTGTATAGGTGGTGTATGCAGTCAGAGGAAGGGCCTAAGGTAATTTCACAATTCCTTGGTGTGAAATTCCTAAAAGATAGGGGTTATTTTCCAATGGAACAATGCAAGGAAATAGGAGTTTGGAGGCTTGAAATATTGGTTACATGTTTTCCAAGTTTAGTCACTCGGGCAGAGAGATATATTATACAACTTCATGTTGTGCTTAGGCTTGATAAAGCATATGTATTCATCTCTATTCTTTGATTAATGAAATACAAATAGGAATGGGTTTTGAGTAGTTTCTTTCCCCTAGATAAATCTTTGTGCATGTGTGATGTTTCCTTTTTCATGTCTATGATTCTTGTTCTAGATGGTGAATCTACTTCTACGGATCAGTAGAGTAGCTTCAAGTCTTATGATTTAGTAAATTTCATGAGCATTATTGAATCTAAACATTAATTTCTACATACTTAGGAGAGTTTGAATTCCAAGAGGAAAATTCCATGAAGGAGAAGAATAAGTGCACTTATTGCAGTAAAGGATTCCATCCTGAGTGTGAATATATGAAGAAGATAATTGACCTCATGGAACAAGCCCTTCAATAACATTATCTTAAGGATTGCATTCCAAATAATTCTAAGAATAAATAAAGGGATGAGCCACCAGAAGATAAATGCAAGGTTCATGCCTTGATTGCTCTCAATTATTATTCTAATACTTTGATTCTTAATTCAAGAGCCACGCACCATATGGCTTCTTCATAGCACACTTTCTCACACTTGGAGACTTGTAATGGACTACCTAATTTGATGGGAGATGACTCTCTTATTGAGTTGTGTGGAGAAGGAAGAGTTGATCTATACTATGGAATATTTCACAATGTGATTCATGTACCCAAACTCTCCATAATTCTTCTTTCAATCTACTAGTTTAGACAACTAGGTTCATGGAAATGAGTTGATTTCACTCTAGATGCAATGGTGATTTCTAACATGTAAGGTGGATTTAAGATAGAAATTAGCAAGGTCAATCACCATACTAGGTTGTATTCTTTCTTATGTTTCATTCCAAAATAAGATTTTGTCTCTCATCTTACTCATGTAGATAAGGAGACTAGGTTGTGGCATGAGAGGCATGGTAACATAAAATATAGGTATTTTGATCAGTTGAGTAAAGAAGGAATGGTTTAAGGCATGCCAAACATTCAATACATAGAAATAATTTCCCAAGGTTGCATTCTTGGCAAGCATCCAAATAACAAGTTTGACACACAAAAATCATGGAGAGATGCTACATTTCTAGAGTTGCTACACTATGACATTACAAATCATTTTTCTCACCCATCCATGAGTAAAGAAATGTATGTAATTATATTAGTTGATGATTGGTCAAGGATTACATGAATATATTTTCTAAATCTTAAATTTGAAGCATTTGAAAAACTAAAGGCTTTCAAGCAACTACTTGAGAATCAAATAGGGAAAAGGATTAAGACACTTTCTATAGATAATGGAGGAGAGCATGCCAATAAAAAATATGTGGGAAATATTTGTTTTAAATTAGGTATAGAGATACAACATATAATATTATATACTCCATATTAAAATGGAGTATAGGAGATAAAGAATGGATCATTAAAAGAGATGACAAACAATATATTCTAGGCTAGGGCACTTCCTCCTAAGCTATGGTTTGAAGCCATTAACTATGAAGCCCATATTCATAATATAATTAACTATAAATTAATAAATGGAATCATTACTTATGAAGCCTTAATAGGGAATAAACCACATGTTATTTATTTTAGAATTATAGCATCGACCATGATGTATAAAAAAAATACTTCAGGTAGCTGGTGAACTAGTGGGTGATCCTACTGATATGCAGAGAACCTGATCACAATTTTTATAACTTCTACAATATTTTATGGCCATGAAGGCTCTATTACTTATTTATTTTCATATGATGCTTGAATTATACACTTAGAATTATGCAAAGGTTGAAGGTAACCCCTTCTGGTAGGTAACACATTGGAGAATTAGGTATGATAACAATTAAAACAATTCTCTTTACCTTTGATAGCTACTTGTGAACTTATGTTAGCTTATTATTATTCTTTGTTAGATTATTTTAATCAACCAATTATCAATGACATAAGAAAAAAATATATCATAAAAGACAAAAGACACAATATGTAGGCTTAAGCCAGTGAAAAATCCCTCCAAAGGGGAAAACCCAGAAAGAATATCCTTCTCTTCTTATAGAATTAGATCAAATGAGAAATACAACACCCAATCTACTCGTAAGCCCTAAGTTAGCCATCTTTTCAAGATTTTCCAACATGTCAAAGTCTTTTCAAGTGAATTATAGTCAAACCCTTCTAAGGCTAGTCAAACTTCATAATTCAGCTCCCGCAACAGAAGTGTCAGCCTCCTTGCAACAAAATTTTGGACCCCCAACTAGGTTTACAATTTCAGCTCCCTGCAATTCTAAAATTTTCACATGTATGGGGGTTTAAAGGCATATTTTTCTTCAACTTTTACCTAACTTTCTCTCTCCTTGAATTTTGACTTCTTCCTTGTTCTTTTCATCAATTTTCCTCCTTCTTCCTGAAGATATCGAATTTTCTTGGATGTGTGTACCAAATGAGGTTGAGATGCTCTTATATATACACATTTTAGGAGGTTGAATTACCCCAAACTGGGCCGAGTTGAAGAGGCAGGGCCAACTTGGTATTGTAGAGACAAAAATGACATTCTCAGTCAAGATACATTTTTATTTTCACTTTCTTCTCAAAGTCCAAATGGTACTTGACTTCAAGGATTACGACAAATACTCTTTTGACTTGAAAAACCCTAGAAGCATGAAGAACATGCTTGACCTAGTGACAAATCAACTTTAAGCATGAAACCCATGCTTAAAATAATAATTCTTTTTTTCTTCTTCTTACAAATATATATAATGTCATAAGTACACATGTAATTATAAAGAATGAATCTAGTTACATTCTCTAACACTCCCTCTTAACTTGGGAGATATTCATAATTACATAGCTGGTACAAGGATTGTCTCAAATTGAAATATTCTCATAAGAAGAGTCAGATTGATAAGCCATCTTTAAGCATCAACATTGTTAACATAACAAGGCCTTAACTAACAAGCTATATATATTCACTAGATTAGAACACAATTTTGGGAGGCTTTACGTGAGACACCACACGACCTCTTAAGGCACATACCCCATATAAATCTTTACTAGGTATGTCCTTCTAGGAATATTCTTATCTTGGATTCCCAATCCTCAAAAAATATCAATTGTCTTCAACCACTCTTGTCTTTCATATCCTATTCAATCCTCAAAGAGTGTTAGTCCAGATGATTACTTCCTATCTTAGATTCTCTATCCTCAAGGAGTATTAATCCCATATGCTTATCCAATCCTCAATTCTCCTTCCTAGTAATTACGATCGTTAGTCCTGATCTAGTGCATGACACACGAAGAATATGATGTCCATAATTACTCCCTCTCAACTAGAGAGGAGATCATAATTCCCTCTTAACTAGGGAATATATCTTTTCTCCTTATACATTTAAGGAGACTTCTTACTCCCTCTCAAGCATAAAGGATATTCCTTACTTCCTTTCAATTAGGAAGATATAACCCCAATCTCTTTATTTTGTCTTAAACTTCCTCAATGCACCAACTAATAGTTCTTTCATGGAGATCATCAAGTAGTAGCAGCATGGCTACTCCTTTCCTTTGCATCTCATCGTATTGAACTTTTATCTTTGAGAATGTTATGGAGCCAAACTCTTTCTTCAATATGTGATACGGTTTAGGCCATCAACCTTTCACATCACTTTCCTCTAGTCATCATCAACAAAGGAATTATATTGAGCCAATCAACATATAGCTAGTCGTAGCTCCCTATAATCATGAAAGTGATCTTCATTTTCATTGAAACATGATTATCGGGTTATCCTTTTGTACTGCTACCTTTCAATCTCAATATGATGTTGACATATTGACCACATAATCCTCCAAGGATTACCAAAGACATCCACTCAATCCATGTGTTCTTTGAATTGAGTTCACATAAACAGTTTTAGATACACTTGTATCAACTGTCGTTATCCATTTCTACAACATTCTACCGGGTAGAAAAATCATATGCCAACCAAATAACCAATACCAAAACATCAATATCATAATTACCTCATCATGATGGCCTTTTGTCAAGATATAAAATTTTCTTACTTGTTTCCTTTGAGATCAACATCCTTCCATATGGACTATCTCCATATTGTACAAAAATCCTTCTCCATGCTTTCAAGTTTTAATCAAAGTGTTCATGGAACAAAGTAATCAACAAGCTACAATATCTTCTTCCTTGGAGTTTCCATTGTCAACTCCCTTTCTTTCTTTAGGAGAGCATATTTGATGTTGATCAATATTATCTAAGTTATGTTATCTTATGGAAGAATTTGTATGCTCATGGTACCGACCACATTCTTATGACCTTCTCTTTCTATAGGATATTGTAGACATGAATTCTACCTTCTAAAGAAGAGTTGCTAAAGACATGCATACCTTTTCTTTCATAAAACCATTTAACCATACTTCCTTTGAATGAGCGTACTTCTATCTTTATCTAAGATAAGTTTCCCTTTCTAAGGGGATAAATACTTCAAATATGCCTTTCACACTACAAAATGACCATCTTAATGTCTTCATCCTTCAAGTCTATTGTTTCCATATTAATTGGAATATACTAGTCATGTCATGTTAGGCGCGGGATTCCCCAAGGATAGTTTTGGGGCTTAAAGCCCATGTTTTGGTCCAATTTTTGTAATCCCAATGTAAATACTCCGCATTTTGTGGTCGCGGAGCACGTAGATGTTAAAGAGTCATAGGGTTGTCTGCCCTTATTTTGATAATGTAATGTCGATTGTAAAATACCTACCCATGGTCTGCAGACCATGGGATTGTATAAATAGGGTGAACCTCTAAGTAGTTAAGGCATGGAGATACAACATGAAGAGATGAAATGATGTATGAGAGATAGCTTTGGAGTAGAAGTCTAAGTTTTGGGTCGTAGTATATGTAGAGGCTCTGCCGCTGAGTGCGTAGAGGCCTAAAAGTATGCAGTTGAGTGCGCGGACCCCTGCAGCTGAGTGTGTAGGGCGAGTGGAGTCTGTAATCATCTGGAAGTATCAATAAAGAGAAGTATTCTATAATTTTACGTCTTTATTTCTTGTTTATGCATCTGTTATATTGGGTATGAAATTCACTTCTAATGCTTATATGATGTGCGAATGTGTATAACCGTGTTGGGTAAGTGAACACAATTAAGAACATATGTTTACGTGACACTAACTAAGATCTTAATAAGATAAGTAAGATACTCAGCGTAGTTTGGGGAATATCATAATTTGCTGCCCTAGCAGCGTGAAAGCATATCAGCCCCTAGTTAGGGCTGCGTGGAAGCCAATTATAACAATTCACGAAGGTACTGAAGGGTAGAATAGAGGGATAAGCAACCTACGCGAAGGTAGGTATAGTTGGAATAAACTAACATCACATCCATCTCAAGGGTGTGGAAACTTGGTTCCAGCATCCCCCAATACTGATTTGGGTGAGACTCCAGTTTGCGCTCTATGGGTTGATGCCGAAAGGGCCAGTAGGGTAGGGATTTGTTTAGCTAACTAATGTTGAACTTGGGTCAGGCCCCCACAATCCAAAAAATGGTTCCGTTGACGGGACCAGAATGTGCATGAGAGATGTGTGATGTCGTATCATTGGAATCCAACTAAGAAAGAAATCGAAAGTTGGTTGGATAAAATAATTCACGAGTTCGCAGCGCATGAGAACAGAAACCCGTGACTGTCAAAAGAACAGTTGCTAGATAGCTACCTATATATAGAGATCCACGAAATCCTTTTCGCCTCTTTCCCTATTGAGCTATATAAGTGGATCGCAAAGCTAGCAGATAGCCAAGGAAGGTGGAAACTTGATGGTCCTATTGTGTGGACCCTAGAGCTACTGTGAAGGTTGGAAGCATCAAAGGATAAGATCACATGCACCGTCGATTATTGCCTCGATCGCATTATAGGAGGATTTGTTACTGAGTTTGCGGTCGACACCTCAGTTAGATATAGTGAGGCAGAGCGATGCTTTTTCAAAGGACCGTGAGGTAACTATGTAGAATCCCTGAATACTTGGATTAAAATGTTGTTGTGTGAAAAATGGGTTATGCAGTTACCTTGATGTTTGGGACCACGCGAAGCGGAAAAAGTTACAAAAACAAAGGAAATAAGGGTCTGAAGTATAGCCCCTTGATTTCACCACCGCGAAGGGATGAAGATGGGATAGTGAATGTCTCTCGATGAAGTGCTATTCAATTGATAAGACAAGTATTTTTGTGAATACCACCTCCGCCCACACCACCTCCATCTTCACTGCCATCACCTTCAACTTCGCCCATACCACCTCCACCACCACCGCGATTCAATATGGAAAGCACAATGAAGTTGCCTTTGTTCATAAGCTTGGGAAATGAGGACCTGGGCCAATTCTGGTTCATTGTGAGGGTTGTATGGGAAGCTCAAGGTGTTACAGATGATAACATAAAGAAGGTGACACTGGTTAGTGCTCTGTAAGATTGCGTGCCAACCTCATACATTAAGTACTATAGTGATAACCTGAATGTTAGAATAGCGGACATCCAAACAAAACTGAATAGGGAATTTAGCAGACCTAAATCGTAAGTGCAGTCGATTGTGGGATTCAAGGAGACCATGATCCTACCAAGCGATTCCTTGGGAACTATATCAAAGACTAAAATGTATGATCTGCGAAGCCAACATGAATTTGACAGATGGACATCATCGCGAGTGGTTTGTAGCTTCGCTACTACCACATTTAAGGAGTGTCCTATCACAACAGAAGATAACAACTCAAGTAGAGGCCCTAGATATTGCCATGAGACTACATGAGACTTTGATATAGGATCCTAATCTAGGAGGTCAGCAAATGCATGTGCAACTGAACAATCTGTGCGTTGAGATGCAAAGCTTGAAGCAGGATAGGACGGTTCGGCTGAAGGTACGCAAGAAGTATGGTGCGTGAAATGAAAGAGTCAGGGTCATGAAAAAGGCCGGTGCTCAGTCTTTACAAATTACCTTGTAGGATGAGGACCGATGCCTTTAAGGCAGGAATCTCAAGCAAGACCTAGCGCGCGCCTTCTTTGTGGTGTGCTATCTGTAAAATAGTCGAAAAACGTGTAACGGATAACTGCCACCTATTACTGAAGTATACGCAAACCCCACAATAGTTGTTCTACAACTTTTTTAGGTCAATGGGACTTGACGAGTGTACTTGCAGAAGCTATGAATTGATGATGGATAGAACTCCTGCCTATAGGGTTCAAGCTGAAACATGGCCCCTTGACTAGAATGCAGGGATGGTACAGACAATATTTCAGGGCTCAGACAAGGTCGAGGTGGAGGAGGACCTGGTAGAGGTCATGGACAGTTGATTTTCTACAATTGCGAAAGACCAGGACACTATGCCCGTGATTGCACTAATCCAATGCACCTGTCGTGCAAGTATTGCACGTTGTTTGATCATGAGATAGAAGATTGTCCTACACTGATAGCCAGGATTCATCTGTGAGTTTGATTCTGGTGGTGAAATAAGATGGCAAGCAGTGGAAAGATAGATATCAAGAAATTTAATGGTCAGAGTTTTGAGTTGTGGAAACTCAAGATGGAGGATATGTTGGTGGCTAAAGATCAATGGATCGTCGTAGATCTGGGTACTAAACCAATGGGAGTGTCTGATGAAGAATGGAAGAAGTTGGATCGGAAGGCAAAGAACACAATACGAATGTGTGTCTCAGATTCAGTATTGCTGAATGTATCAGGGGAAGCTACGGCAAAGGCTTTGTGGGACAAGTTAGGGACTTTGTACCAATCTAAGTCTCTGGTGAATAAACTCTTCATGTGGAAAAAGTTGTATAACCCGAGGATGAAAGATGGAGACTTGGTGACAGAGCATCTGAAGGCATTTAATACTGTCATAATTCAGTTATTATCTGTTGATATTAAAATTTCAGATGAAGATAAGTGCATCAATTTGTTGTGTTCTCCACCAGATTTGTGGGATAGTTTGGTTATTGCAATAGGTAGCAATACAACTTCCTTGCAGTTTGATGAAATAGTCTCATCCTTGCTGATGGAGGAGATGAGATGGAAAAATATGGAGAGCCAAAATGGTGATGCCTTGTTTGTATGAGGACGGTCCCAGAACAAAAACAAAAATAAGTGATTGAGTGGGAGATGTAAATATAGAGGGAGATCTAAATCTCCAGGAAAACCTGTAAAGGTGGTGTGCTGGAAATGTGGAAAGGAAGGGCACTACAAAATGGATTGTAAAACTAAAGCTCCTGATAAAGGAAAGGGATCTGATGATTCTCCTTCCGCAGAGGCGAAAACCACCTCAGATGAAGGTGGGGATGTGTACTAGGCTTCTTCAAGTACACATGTAGATCATGAGGCATGGTTGATTGAATCAGGTGCATCCTATCACTTCACTCCCCATAGAGAGTGGTTCTGCGAGTATGAGAAATACGATGGTGGTGATGTCTTCTTAGGGGATGATAGGAAGGCTAGAATCCTTGGTCGTGGAAAAGTAAAGTTGAAGTTGCAAGGTGGAAGGTTTAGAACACTTCCGGGTGTTCTACATATTCCTACATTGGATAGAAATCTGATTTCTGTAAGCAAGTTGGATGATGCAGGTGTAAAAACAGTGTTCGAGAAGGATACTTGCAAGATGGTTCAGGGAGCACTGGTATTGATGCAGGGAGTTCAGATTGGAACTATGTACAAGCTGCAAGATAGCACTGTTGTTGATGGGTGCAACAGATGTGTGGTTCATGAAAGTGGAGCAAAAAATATAGTGGTCTCTGGAGAGAAGACCATGTTGTGGTATCAAAGGCTTGGACATATTGGAGAGAAGGGCCTTCAAATACTTCATGGTAAAGGTATGGTAGAAGGTATGAGTAGTACTCTCTGGATTTTGGTTTCTGTAAAAATTGTGTATATGGGAAGCAAAATCGGGTGAATTTCCCCTCTCGTGGTAAGAGGGCGAACAAATATTAGAACTAGTGCACAGTGATGTGCTTGGACCTATGAACGAACCATCACTAGGTAAGTATGTGTATTATGTATCATTTATAGATAAATTCTCAAGGAATACATGGATATATTTCCTTAAGAAGAAATCTGAAGTCTTTGACAAGTTTAAAGAATTTAAGGCTCTGGTGGAAAACCAGACAGAGAAGAAGATAAAAATGTTGAGGACATATAACGGTGGAGAGTTTTGCAGTAAGGAATTTGAAGAATTCTGTAAGTGTGGTATAACACGGCAAAAGACTACTCCATACACACCTAGGCAAAATGAAGTTGTAGAAAGAATGAACAAGACGTTGATGGAAAGGGAAAGAAGCATGCTTAGTGGTGTTGGGTTAGGACATGAATTCTGGGCAGAGGCGGTGGAGACAACATGTTACCTGGTCAAAAGATCACCTCCATCAGCGTTGGAGGATAAGACTCCACAAGAGGTATGGACTGGTAAGAAACCCTCTCTTTCACATCTGAGGGTATTTGGATGTGATGCATATGTACATGTTCCAAAGGAGAAATGAACCAAGTTGGATAGCAAATCTGTAAAGTGCATCTTTATTGGGTATAAGGATGGTTTAAAGGGTTATAAGCTTTGGAACCCAGTAACAAGGAAGGTTGTGTACAACCAAGAAGTGGTGTTCAGAGAGGTAAAATATGTTATTAAACATGAAGTCCAACCAAAGGAACTTGAGAAGATAGAGTTTGAACTTCAGGAGGAAGAATCAGACTCTACAACGGAGGAGGAATTAGAAGATGAAGAGCCACAAACTCCGAGTTTGAGAAGATCAGTTCGAGCAAGAAGGCAACCAGAAAGGTATCATCCATCTTCTTTCTGTTCAAATTTTTCTTTATCTATTACTGACGATGATCCAAGAACTGTGAAGGAAGCAATAGATTCAGAGGATGGTAAACTCTCGAAAGAGGCCATGGTTGATGAAATGGCATCTTTGCACAAAAATGAGGCTTGGGATCTGGTGGAGTTGCCAGCTGGAAGGAAACCTATTGGCAGAAAATTGGTGTTCAACAAGAAACAAATGCAGAAGGAAAGGTGGAGAAATACAAAGCTCGGTTGGTAGCAAAAGGTTATTCCTAGGTGTTGGGAATTGATTTTGGTGATATTTTTTCTCCTGTTGCCAAGGAAAATTCTATTATATTACTTTTATCTGTTGCTAATGCTTTTGATTTCGAGGTAGAACAGATGGATGTGAAGACGAAATTTCTTCATGGGGATCTAGAAGAGGAAATCTACATCCCCTTCCAATCTAGAAGAGGATTGAAGGGTAAGAAAGAACTGGTATGCAAGTTAAAGAAGTCTCTGTATGGGTTAAAACAATCACCAAGGATGTGGTATAAGAGATTTGATACATTTATATGGGGACTTGGCTTCACCAGAAGCAAAGTAGATCACTATGTGTATTTTAAATTAATTGGTGACTGTGTTATTTATTTGGTCTTATATGTGGATGATATGTTGTTGGTTGGAAATGAAAAAGAAATTATCCAGGATTTGAAGAACCAATTGTCCTCCAAATTTGACATGAAAGACCTTGGTGCTACAAACTATATTTTGTGCATAGAAATTAAAAGAGATCGGGAAAAGAGGAATCTCTAGTTAAACCAGAGGAAGTATGTCGAGACAATACTACAAAGGTTTAATATGCAGGATATTAAACCAGTGAATGTTCCTATTCTTGTAGGTGTGAAGTTATCTATTGAACAATGTCCCAAGACACAAGAAGAGGAAGAGGACATGTCCCTTGTTCCATATGCAAGTGCAGTTGATAGCTTGATGTATGCAATGGGCTGTACTAGACCAAACATTACACATGCAGTGGGAGTATTGAGTGGGTTTATGTCAAAACTAGGGAAGGAGCATTGTACAATAGTGAAGCGAGTTTTTAGGTATTTGCGTGGCACTGGTGATTATGGTTTGTGCTACCAAGGAAGATCAGGATTGGACAGAGTGTTGGATATTCGTGGCTTTGTTGATGTAGACTGGGCTGGAGATCTAGATCAGAGAAGATCTACAAGTGGGTATGTGTTTAACCTATTTGGAGGTGCAGTCAGTTGGACGAGTAAGAAACAATCTGTAGTGGCACTATCAACTACAAAAGCATAATACGTGGTAGCCACTCTTGCAAGGAAGCAGTTTGGTTGCAGAGATTGTGTTTAAGTATGGGGTTAGTACAGGGAACTATAAGGATAAACCGTGACAACCAAAGTACAATTTTCTTGGCAAGGAACCCTGCATATAATTCAAAGACAAAGCACATTGATGTTCAGTATCAATTTGTGACGGATATGATAGAAGACAAAAAGGTGTTGCTGGTAAAGGTGGACACTTTGAAGAATACTGCAGATGCATTGACAAAATCTGTGAGCTCTGAGAAGTTCTCTTGGTGTAGAGAAACAATGGGCGTTGCAGGGCTGGATAAATGACTAAGCCCTTGTGGCCCCCTGTGGAAAAAAAACAACAAGTGGGAGAATGTTGGTTGTGTTATATTCTTTCCACGACTAGCCCATGTAGTTAACCGGGGGTTGGGGGGGGTGCGATCCCCCCCTTCATTGCGCTGATTGTGTAGCGGGTGGGTCATAGGGGGTTTGAGGGGTGTAGGTAACCCCCCTCTATGGGATCCAGGGCAGTGCCCTCGAAAATTTTGTTTTTTGGACCCTATATTAGGTTGGGTAGATCTACTTATGTTTTTGTGCATATTTTTCGCACATGGTTTTGGACATGATGGTTTTTGGTCCATGGTTTTGGACGCGATGGTTTTTCAGTCAATGGTATTGGATGCAGCGGCATGTATAAATATGTATTGTAACATTGAAAGGAACATAATGAAAAATCAAGCTGGTAGTCCTGGTTTTGGGATCTAGGGAAAAATATTTGTGTATATGTGTTTTATGTGTATGCTCTCGCATTGTTTATTTTCTGTGTTTTAGAATTTGTATGTAGGTAATTTCTGTACAGGGTTAAAACCTATACAACGTAGTTTGGAAAATATAACAGTTCACTGCCCTAGCAGCACGAAAACATATCAACCCCTAGTTAGGGTTGTGTGGAAGCCAATTATAACATTTCACGAAGGTACTAAAGGGTTGAACAGAGGGATAAGCAACATGCACAAAGGCAGGTATAGTTGGAATAAACCGACATCACATCCATTTTAAGGGTGTGGAAAATTGGTTCCAGCATCCCCCCATACTGCTTCGGGTGAGACTTCAGTCCGCACTCTGCAGGCTGATGCCGAAAGGGCTAGTAGTGTAGGAATTTGTTTGGCTAAGTAACATTAAACCTTCTAAAGAAGAGTTGCTAAAGAGATTCATACCTTTTCTTTCATAAAACCATCTAACCCTGCTTCCTTTGAATGATCTTGCTTCTATCTTTATCTAAGATGAGTTTCCCTTTCTAAAGGGAGAAATACTTCAATTATGCCTTTCACACTACAACTTGACCATCTGCATGCCTTCATCCTTCAAGACTATTGTTTCCATATTAAGTGGAATATACTAGTCATGTCATAATGCTTCTTCCAAATATTAAAAAACCTTACCTAAATGATGGTTCTTATTGGAGGATCATGGTGATCCTTTTTGGAAGATGAATACCTGTAACATTATGTTAGAAAATTCTTGGATGAACTGTGATATGCAAGATGGTTCAAATATTCTAATTCTTTCGAGGTAGATGAGTTCTTCCCAATCAAATTGATCATGTAGACTCTAAATATTATACTGTCATATGCTTCCTTTTATGATTCCATGCCTTACAAAAACAAAAATTCTTCTAGAGAATGCAATGGTGCATGCTACTCTAACTACTACTTTCTAAATAAAGGCAGACTGTGAATAATATTAGTAAAGGTGGAGCTCCTTCAATAGTATATATCCTTGGGATCTTCACCTTTCGGCTTCTTCTCGGGTTCTTCTTTTTCTTCAGCTATGTGAGCTCCATTCCTTTCCTTCGTTTTGTTGTTTTTATTCTTTGGACAATCCCTCTTAAAATGTCCATATTCATTACATCCATATCATTGTATGTTGGACATATCTTGTTTTCCTTTGGACTTTCCAAACTTCCCTCTTGAGACTTTTCATTTGATTTGGTGTCTTCCTTCACCTTCAATCTTGTTTCTTCCAAGATACATTGAGCCCATATTTCATCAAAGGGAGTAGTATCCTTTCTTGAGTAGACACTAATTGCAAAACCACTCCATTCATATGGAAAAGCATTTAGTACACAAGTACTTATTTATGAATTAGAGATTACGTGTAGAAAATCTTGTAGATTCACAAGCTCATGTAATCTATTAAAACAAGAGACAAGAATCTACTTTTAATCTTTACAATGAAAACCCATAAATATTGAGCAAACAATAATCAATAGAGGAAGAGGATCAAAGGCACATAACACAATAAATATCCAGGGAAAGCCACAACTCAAAACCCCATTATCTGTTTTGTATTAATCTAGAAAATGAAGATGAAATTACAATGCTTGTTCTCTCAAGAAGAATCTAGCACTCAACAAATTCAATATCCAACTCATAAGCAAGCTCAAGGCCAAAGCTTATCCAATTCATAAGCTCTCCAAGTCTCTATTCCAATGCGTAATTCCTATGAAGGATAACTTGTATTTAGAGGGAAATAAAGCCTCTGAAAATAGCAATCCCTCAAGGATCAGTTCCTGATTGCATGCACTATCAGTGCAACTCAGAAAATTCTAAACCAAAAAGTACACTGTCCCTACACTCTAGTCTCAATTGGGTCTTTCTGAGAATCAACATGCATGAGTTTCTGATGATGGAATATTCAATTAACTAGAGTAGCACTAATTAGGTCACTAGTGTCCCAACTGACTATGTACTCACTATTAGTTCTGGAAACCAATTGGAACTAATTTAATTGGACTTAACTCAATAAACTGAGTTAACTAATTACAACTCATTCATAACTCATCCTTAACTCCTATAAGTTAGGGAGAACATATACATGTCTTCTAAAAGACTTCCAGTTCAAATTTCCTAAATTAATTAACTTAATTAAACTTAATTAATTATTTTCAAATTGCTATGAGAAAAGAATTCTATTTTAATTCACAGTTTAATTCAAGGACAAATTAAAATGGAATTTATTGTTTCCATTTCTCAACACTCCCTCTCAACAAGAAATGGATTATCCACTACCTCGATCATGTCTCTGTAAAACTCGAATTTACATCTTGGCAATGCCTTTGTCAAGATGTCAACATCTTACTCCTCCGTGGGCATGTAGTCTAACAACATGATCTGCCTCAATACACAATCTCTGAGATGATGATCCCAGATATCTATATGCTTGGACCAATCATGAAAAATTGGATTTTCAGAGAGTTTGATAAAACTCTGATTATCACAATAAATCATTATCGGATCCGTCTGTTGACCAAACATACCAACCAAGATATTCCTCATCCAAATAGCCTCACATGCTACTTGAATTACAGCCATGTACTCTGCCTCTGCCGAACTTAGTGCAACCGATCTCTGTTTCCTATTTTACCAAGAAACCATAGCTGACCTAACACTAAAGATCCCTCCTGATGTGCTCTTCTTGTGAGATGGTCTCTCCGCCCAATTTGCATCGGTGAAGCCTTGAAGCTTCACACCCTTTGTCCGTATGTACCACAATACAAACTAAGTAGTGCCTCTGAGGTATCTGAATACATGCTTTGTCACCTTCCAATACAACTTGGTATGCCTAACCATTGCTTGACTAAGTTGGTTAACTGCATAACACATATTTGGTCGTGTGTTCACCAAATACATGATCGAACCCATAAGATTCCTGTAAACATTACCTTCCACTACTTCCCCTAAAGTAGCATCCTCCTACCTCCAGTTACCAGCTAGAGGAGTCTCCATGGGTTTACTGCTCTCCATGCAGAATCTCCTGAGTATCTCATTGGCATACTTGCCTTGAGAAACAAGAAACTCCCCATCTCCCTGCCATACCTCCATGCCAAGAAAGTAATGCATGAGCCCCATGTCCTTCATCTCAAATTCTCTTGCAAGATCCTCCTTGCAAGATTTGATGAGCTTCTCATCACCTGTCAGTATGAGATCATCTACATAAAGTACAATGATCAGTAACTTACTTTCCACCACTATGTGATACAAGTTTGCACATGCTTCACTCTTTGTGAAGCCCAACCCAGTGAAGTAGCTATCTATCCTGGTGTACGAAGCATGGGGTGCTTGCTTAAGCCCATACAACACTCTTTTGAGTCGACACACATGTGGTTCACGGTGCAAGGTTTCAAAACCTTCAGGCTGCTCTACGTACAGCTCTTCCTCAATCATGCCATTGAGGAAGGCAGTCTTCACATCCATCTAATGGATAAACCAACCCATCTATGCAGATAGTGCCAAAATAGATCTGATAGATGAGTACCTTGCAAACAAGAGCAAAGGTCCCATCATAGTCAATCCCCTCTACCTCTGAAAGCCATGGGCCACAAATCTGGCCTTATGCTTCTCCACACTAACATCTGCAACTTGCTTTACCTTGTAAAGCCAACAGGACCTCACAACTGACATGTCCTCTAGTCTCGGGACCACATCCCAAACACTGTTTCGAACTATGGAGTCATACTCCTCCACCATCACATCACCCTAAACTAGTTGCTACATTTCTTCCTGAAAGGAAGATGGCTCTGTCACAACACATGCACCCATAAGTGCCATGTATCAAGTGTACCTCTCTGGTGACCTCTTCTATTTGCACTTAGAGGAGGGTGCTCCCACATTCTCCCATGCATCATCCAACAATCTGTCAGCCTATCTAGTGTGCTTTCTTACCTCTCTGGAAGACTCTACTTGAGTGGATGTCTCCACTCTCGGAACCTCTACATGTGGCTATTCCACATCAACCCGAGGCTCCTCAAACTTACAAACTAAAAGTTCTTCCTTCGCATGTAGCTCAAGCTCCCTCTCAAGGGATACTCGCATGGCGTTCTCCTCATCAAAATTGACATGCATGCGAACCACTGCCATCTCACTGGTTTTCATGTACACCCGATAATTGTGGGGAGTATTAGTGTACCCCACAAAGATCCTCAACTTTGTTGTTGGCTCAATCTTCTTCCGTGCATCTTTGTTCACATGGCAATAAACCGATGACCCAAAAATCCTGAAGTGACGAGCATCTTCCCTCTTACTGGAATAAGCTTCCTCTGCTGTTTTACTGTCAAGTATTTGATGTGGACTATGGTTCTGAACATAAACTATTGTTTTGCATGCCTTAGCCCATAAGTGTAGTGGTAGGCCCTATTCATGCAACATCTCCCTTGTTGCCCCTACAATGCTCCTATTCTTCCTCTCAGCAACCCCATTCTATTGAGGGTTGTGAGGTGCTGTCAAATCTCGTTTAATCCCTTCCATTGCATAGAAGTTCTTAAACTCGTTGGTGACATATTCTCCACTGTTATCACTCCGTAGAGCTTTAACCTTATTTCCTGACTCTTTCTCGACCAATGCTTTGAATTCACAAAACTTTGTGAATGTATTATCCTTTCTCTGCATGAAAAATATCCAGCATTTACGAGAATAGTCATCTACAAGTATAACATAATACTTGTGTTTGGCCATGGATGTTGTCAAGAATGGTCCACACGCATCTGAGTGGACTCTCTCTAGAATAGACTCTGCTCCACTGTCTATATCTCCAAAAGAAGACTTGGTGTATTTTCCCAAAGTACAACCCTTGCATGTATCAACTTGCTCAAGTGCACCTTTGGGAAGACTGGTAGAGATTTGTTGCAATATCTTCAAAGCCCCATGATGTACGTGGTCCAAGCGCCTGTGCCACAACTCGTCGATGTCTCGGCTTAACATCTTTTCTACTTTTTAACTCAAAGCAACACAATCCTCTACCTCTATCTTATAGAGATTCTGAACTCGAATCCCATCTTCTTTACTTGAACCATGGCTATGTGTCGAAGGAACGCCTTTCATTTTGAAAAGATCACATCATAGCCTCTATCCTCAAGCATGGAAATGGATACCAAGTTCTTCGTCAGTCCGGATACATGCATAACATTCTTCAAGGTGAGTGGAGCAGCATGCTCCTTCTGAAAAATAATAGTTCCCACACCAGTAACTCTATACTTACCATCATCACCCATCTCAATATGCACCTTGAGATCTTTCTCCTCCAGTTCACTAAATAACTCTTTGCCACCAATCATGTGGAAAGAAGCTCCATTGTCTAAGTACCAGACACTTCCCATCATTGAAAACACCATGCACGCAATGAGGGAAAAGTCCAATTTAACTTGGGAGGCCAAAGCCTCACCCGCCACTCCTCCTGAGGACTTGTCCTTGGACTTCTCCAATGGACAATTTGGAGCAAAGTGAACCATCTTGTGACAATGAAAGCATTTAACTTTTGTCATGTCCTTCTTCTTACCTCCATGATAAGAATTTGATTTGGAACGAGAAATTTTAACTTTCCCCTTCCTTTCCTTAATTGCTAAGGCAAAGTTCTCTTCATCATTAGTCTTTGATGAAGAGCCATCCCTAGTGTTCCTCCTGATCTCACCCTACATCAAATCCGACCATAGTCGTTCCCACTCTAGCAACTTCTCTCGACCATTGACAAAGTCCTGATAACTATGCCAACTCTTTAGGAGTCCAAGAAGAGCAAGGCCCACCATATTCTCCTCGGCAACTATGATTCCAACACTTCCAAGTTAATCCCGACATTGAGTGAACTTGGTCAAGTAATTTGAAATCGTGTCACCTTTCTCCATCTTGATTTTACGAAGTTTATCCTTTAGTGCCAACTTCCTTTGATCACTACTATTCTGATACAAGTTCGTCAATGTTTTCTACATAGCATGCAAAGTTTCCTTGCCATGGAGACTTGAGAAAAATGTGGTCTCGAACTCCCTCAAGGATTATCTACCTTGCCTTCACCACACACTTCTTCCATTTGGCCAAGTTCTGTGCATTTGTAGCTATTGGCTTGGGGACTTCTTGATTAATGAATTCCTTCAAGCCATTATCTTCGAGCACAACCTCCATGCTACCCCTCCAGGCTATAAAATTTTAGCTGCCTTCCAAGTCATACTCAAGCCTCAACCCATGGAATGCCATCTACCAATCCTGAAGTATGTATGCAAATTCGACTTTCACTTGTAACCCAGAAACTCAAAACTTTGAAATCTCCTCTAGAGAGCTGATTTTAAATTAGCAATATCTCCCTCATCCGAACTCCGATTTGGATGATTTTTTTTTGAATTTGGGTATATTTTCCCAAGGAATCTAAATCTGCAATTTGTTTCTAAAAATTTTGCACAAAAATTCTCAGAACTTCTCTGCAAACTCTCAGCCCAAAAAATAATCTTGCTCCGATATGATGTAGAAAATCCTGTAGATTCACAAGCTCATGTAATATACTAAAACAAGAAACAATATTCTACTTCTACTCTTTACATTGGAAGCCCATAAATATCGAGCAAACAATAGTCAATAGAGGAAGAGACTCAAAGGCACATAACACAATAAATATTCGGGGAAAGCCACAACTCAAAACCCCACTATCTGTTTTGTATTAATTTGGAAAATCAAGATGAAATTACAATGCTTGTTCTCTCAAGAACAATCCTATCACTCAACAAATTCAATCTCCAACTCATAAGCAAGCTCAAGGCCAAAGCTTAACCAATTCACAAGCTCTCCAAGTCTCTATTCCAATGTGTAATTCCTATGAAAAAAAGCTTGTATTTAAAGGGAAATAAAGCCTCTAAAAACAGTGCAATCCCTCAAGGATCAGTTCCTGATTGCATGCACTATCAGTGCAACTCAAAAAAATCTAAAACAAATAGTACATTTTCCCTACACTCTAGTCTCAACTAGGTCTTTCTCATAATCAACTTGCATGAGTTTCTGATGGTATAATCTTCAGCTAACTAGAGTAGCACTAATTAGGTCACTAGTGTCCCCACTGATTGTTTACTCACTATTAGTTCCTGAAACTAGTTGGAAGTAATTTAACTTGACTTAACTCAATAAACTGAGTTAACTAATTACAACTCATTCATAACTCATATTTAACTCCTATAAGTTAGGGAGAACATATACATGTCTTCTAAAAGACTTCCAATTCGAATTTCCTAAATTAATTAAGTTAATTAAACTTAATTAATTATTTTCAAATTGTTACGAGAAAATAATTCTATTTTAATTCACAGTTTAATTCAAGGAAAAATTAAACTGGAATTTCTTGTTGCCATTTCTCAACGCTCTCTCTCAACAAGAAAGGGATTATCCACTACCCTAATCCTAACTCTGTGAAACTTGAATTTACATCTTGGCAATGCCTTTGTCAAGATGTCAACATCTTGCTCCTCTGTGGGAATGTAATCTAACAACATGATCCACCTCAATACACAATCTTTTAGATGATGATACCGGATGTCCATATGCTTGGATCGATCATGAAAAACTAGATTTTCAGACAGTTCGATACAACTTTGATTATCACAATAAATCATTGTTGGATCCATTTATTGACCAAACAAACCAACTGAGATATTCCTCATCCAAATAGCCTCACATGCTACTTGACTTGCAACCATGTACTCTGCCTCTGCCGAATTGAGTGCAATTGATATTTGTTTCCTATTTTACCAAGAAAACCTAGCTGACCATACTCAAGATCCCTCCTGATGTGCTCTTCCTTTGAGATGGACTCCCCACCCATTCTGCATCGGTGAAGCCTTGAAGCTCCACTCCCTTTGTCCATCTGTACCACAATCCAAACTGAGTAGTGCATCTAAGTTATCTCAATACATGCTTTGTCATCTTCCAATACAGTTTGGTAGGCTTAACCATCACTTGACTAAGCTGGTTAACTACATGACACATATCTAGTCATGTGTTCACCAAATACATGAGTGAACCCACAAGCTACCTGTAAACAATACCTTCCACTACTTCTCCTGAAGTAGCATCCTCCTTCCTCCAGTTACTAGCTAGAGGAGTGTCCATGGGTTTACTGCTCTCCATGCGGAATCTCTTGAGTATCTCATTGGCATACTTGCCTTGAGAAACAAACAACTCCCCATCTCCAGTCGTAACTCCATGCCAAGAAAGTAATGCATGAGCCCCATGTCCTTCATCTCAAACTCTCTTGCAAGATCCTCCTTGCAATATTTGATGAGATTCTCATCACCTGTCAGTATGAGATCATCTACATAAAGAACAATGATCAACAAATTACCTACCACCACTATGTGATACAGGTTCGCATCTGCTTCACTCTTCATGAAGCCCAATCCAATGAAGTAGCTATATATCTTGGTGTACCAAGCACGGGGTGCTTGCTTAAGCCCATACAACACTCTCTTGAGTGGGCACACATTTGACTCGCAATCCAAGGTTTCAAAACCTTTGGGCTGCTCTATGTACACCTCTTCCTCAACCATGCCATTGAGGAAGGCAGTCTTCACATCCATATGATGGATACTCCAACCCATCTATGTAGAGAGTGCCAAAATAGATCTGATAGATGAGTACCTTGCAATATGAGAAAATGTCTCATCATAGTCAATCCCCTCTACCTATGAAAAGCCACGAGCCACAAATATGGCCTTATGCTTCTCCACACTACCATCTGTAACTTGCTTTACCTTGTAAAGCCAACGGGAGCTCACAACTGTCTTGTCCTCCAATCTCGGGACCACATCCCAAACATTGTTTCGAACTATGGAGTCATACTCCTCCACCATCGCATCAACCTAAACAAGTTGTTGCACTGCTTCTTGAAAGGAAAATGGCTCTGTCAAAACACATGCACCCATAAGTGCCATGTATCCAGTTCACCTCTCTGGTGACCTCCTTTATCTACGTTGAGAAGAGGGTGCTCCCACATTCTCCCATGCATCATCCAATAATCTGTCAGCCTCTCTAGTGCGCTTTATTACCTCTTTGGAAGACTCTGCCTGAGTGGATGTCTCCACTCACGGAACCTCTTCATGTGGCTGCTCCACATCAATCTAAGGCTCCTCAACCTTAGGAACTAAAAGTTCCTCCTTTGCATGTAGCTCAAGCTCCCTCTAAAGGGATACTTGCATGGCATTTTCCTCATCAAACTTGACATCCATGAGAACCACTGTCATCCAACTAGTTGACATGTACACCCGATAGTTGTGGGGAGTATCAATGTACCCCATAAAGATCCTCAACTATGTTGTTGGCTCATTCTTCTTCCGTGCATCTTTGGTCACATGGCAATAAACCGATGACCCAAAAATATTGAAGTGTCCAACATCTGGCCTCTTACCGAAATAAGCTTCTGGTGTTTTACTCTCAAGTATCCTATGTGGACTATGGTTTTAACATAAGTCCTTGTGTTGCATGCCTCATACCACGAGTGTAGTGGTAGGCCCTGATCATGCAACATCGCCCTTGTTGCCCCTACAATTCTCTTGTTCTTCCTCTCAGCAACCCCATTCTGTTGAGGGTTATGAGGTGTCGTCAACTCTCGTTTAATCTCTTCTGCTGCACAGAAGTTCTTAAACTCATTGGATACATATTCTCCACCGTTATCACTCCTTAGAGATTTAAACTTCTTTCCTAAATCTTTTGCGACCAATGCTTTGAATTCACAAATTTTTTTGAATGTTTAATCCTTTCTCTGCATGAAAAATATCCAACATTTATGAGAATAGTCATCTACAAGTATAACATAATACCTGTGTTTGGCTGTGGATGTTGTCGAGAATGGTCCACACACATCTAAATGGACTCTCTCCAGAATAGACTCTGTTCGACTGTCTCTATCTTCAAAATAAGACTTGGTGTATTTTCCCAAAGTACAATCCTTGCATGTGTCAACTTGATCAAGCATACCTTTGGGAAGACCAGTAGATATTTGTTGCAATATCTTCAAAGCCCCATGATGCAAGTGGACCAAGTGCCTATGCCACAACTCAATGACGTCTCGGCTCAACATCTTTTCCGCTTTCGAACTCAAAGCAGCACAATCCTCTAGCTCTATCTTATAGAGATTCTGAACTCGAACCCCTATCTTCTTTACTTGACCCGTGTCTATGTGTCGAAGGAACGCCTTTCCTTTTGAAAATATCACATCATAGCATCTATCCTCAAGCATGGAAATAGATACCAACTTCTTCATTAGTTTGGGTACATGCATAACATTCTTCAAGGTGATTGAAGCTGCATGCTCCCTTTGAAAAGTAATAGTGCCCACACCAGTAACACTATAATTACCATCATCACCCATCTTGATATTCATCTTAAGGAAAAGTCCAATTCAAATTGGGAGGCCAAAGCCTCACCCATCACTCCTCCTGAGGACTTCTCCTTGGACTTCTTCAATGGACAATTTGTAGCAAAGTGACCCACCTTGTGACAATGAAATAATTTAACTTTCATCATGTCCTTCTTCTTACCTCCATGATAAGAATCGGATTTGGAACGCGAAATTTTACCTTTCCCTTTCCTTGCCTTAATCATTAAGGAATAGTTCTCTTCATCATCATTCTCTAATGAAGAACCATCCCTAGTGTTGCTCCTAATCTCATCCCACATCAAATCCGGCCATATTCATTCCCAATCTGGCAACTTCTCCCGACCATTGACAGAGTCCTGAGAACTATGCCAACTCTTTGGGAGTCCAAGAAGAGCAAGGCTCACCATATCCTCCTTGGAAAATCTGATTCCAACACTTCCAAGTTCATCCCGACATTGAGTGAACTTGGTCAAGTACTTTGGAATCATCTCTCCTTTCTCCATCTTAATTTTACAAAGTTTATCCTTCAGTGCCAACTTCCTTTGATCACTACTATTCTGATATAATTCCATCAATGTTTTCCACATAGCATGCGGAGTTTCCTTTCCATGGAGACTCGAGACAATGTGGTATCGAACTCCCTCAAGGATTATCTGCCTTTCCTTCACCACACACTTCTTCCATTCGTCCAAGTTCTGTGCATCCATAACTGTTGGATTGGGTACTTCTTGATCAATGAATTCCTTCAAGCCATTATCTTCTAGCACAACCTCCATCATGTCCCTCCAGGCTATAAAATTCGAGCTGCCTTCCAAGGCATACCCAAGCCTCAACCCATGGAACGCCATCTATCGATCCTAAAGTATGTATGCAAATTCGACTTGCACCTGTAACCCAGAAACTCAAAACTTCGAAATCTCCTCTAGGAAGCTGATTTTAAATCATCGATATCTCCCTCATCCGAACTCCAATTCGGACAATTTTGTTTTTGAATTTGGGTATCATTTCCCATGGAATCAAAATATGCAATTTGTTTCTATAAAAATTTCATAGAAATTCTCAAAACTTCTCTGAAAACTCTCGGCCCAAAAAACAATCTTACTCCAATACCATGTAGAAAATCTTGTAGATTCACAAGCTCATGTAATCTACTAAAACAAGAGACAAGAATCTACTTCTACTCTTTACAGTGGAAGCCCATAAATATTGAGCAAACAATAATCAATAGAGGAAGAAAATCAAGGGCTAATACAATAAATATGTGGGGAAAGCCACAACTCAAAACCTGACTATCTGTTTAGTATTAATATGGAACATCAAGATGAAATTACATTGCTTGTTCTCTCAAGAAAAATCCTAGCACTCAGCAAATTCAATCTCCAACTCATAAGCAAGCTCAAGGCCAAATATTAGTCAATTCACAAGCTCTCCAAGTATCTATTCCAATGTGTAATTCCTATGAAGGATAGTGTGTATTTAAAGGGAAATAAAGCCTCTAAGAATAGCACAATCCCTCAAGAATCAGTTCCTGATTGCATGCACTACTAGTGCAACTCAAAAAAATATAGAACAAATAGTACATTGTCACTGCACTCTAGTCTCAACTAGGTCTTTCTCAGAATCAACATGCATGAGTTTCCGATGGTGGAATCTTTAGTTAACTAGAGTAGCACTAATTAGGTCACTAGTGTCCCAACTGATTGTTTACTCATTATTAGTTCCTGAAACTGATTGGAACTAATTTAACTGGACTTAACTCAATAAACTGAGTTAACTAATTATAACTCATTCGAAAATCATCCTTCACTCCTATAAGTTAGGGAGAACATATACATTTCTTCTAAAAGACTTCAAATTCGAATTTCCTAAATTAATTAAGCTAATTAAACTTGATTAATTATTTTCAAATTTCTATGAGAAAAGAATTCTATTTTAATTCACAGTTTAATTCAAGAACAAATTAAAATGGAATTTCTTGTTTGCATTTCTCAACATTACTTCCCCAAGTGCTTGCAACTAATCCCTTAATTGTGATATATTCATAAGATACGTGGCCATAACTTCATTCTTTGATATCCTTACTTTATATAGTTGATTTCTCAATGATATTTTCTACCCTTATGTACTTATAGGGTACAATTTCATCAACTTATCATAAATTGCTTTAGATGTATTCAAATCAACAAAAAAGGGAATGAGATGATCCTTTATAGATTCAATAAGAATATTTTATTCCCTCACTTCTCCATTTTTTTTTTTTTTTCTAATTATTGAATCTTCTCTTTGTCTGGTTGAGTGATTTCACCAAGAACAAATTCCATGACTTCATATTTTGTGAGAACCAAATCAAGCCATTTCTTCCATGATAGAAATTTTTTCGATCCACTGAGCTTATTACTTTCCTTAAAAAATGAAGTCATTAATTTGTAGATTGAGACACGGAAGACAATATGGTACTTTCTTTCTTATATAAAAAGAACAGGTAGCTTATAGTAATCAAAATATGGTATATAGGCCAAAACCCTTACAATCATAGACAAAATATAATCTTTCATGCTCTATAATTGTTTAAAAAGAGTTTTACTGCTACCCTACTTGTAGCCTACTATGCTTCTAATAAAATTTATCTTATATGATCTCCAAAAAGATCCATTACATAATATTGTTTGACATAACATTAAACAAAGAAATTTTTTAAAGGACAACTACATTATTGATTGTCTGTTTGCAACTTCATTCCCATTTTCTTCCTCTATCTATATCTAAATTGCTAGACACTTCTCCCTAAGCTCGCTTGATAGAATTGTTCCTGGAGAGAAAGTCTTCTGCAAGTCCAAAACCTCCTTCAAAACTCCCACTACCACTGCCTCTACTGCAACTTCAATTCCATCAACCTTTAGAGTCAAATTATCAACTTTGGTGGAAAATATTTCTCCCAAAAGGGAAATCTGCTCCAAAACCTTGCACAACACTTCCTTTTCCCTTGAAACTAGGGAGAAATGAGCACGTGAATCCAGAAAAATTCACTCCCTTACCCTATCTAGCTTTCCAATGCATTCCTCCACCATGATCTCCGCCTACTCCAAAGTTTGAACGATGCCATGCTCCTTTGCAAATGAAATTTGACAAATACTTTATGAAGCTCTAGCCTTGATGCCTGCCATTTATAACAGGTGGAGAGCCCCACTCCTTTTGCAACTGCCATCAAAAAGCATTGAATGTTTCCATAATCCAAAAATTGACTATAATTACCAGTTCATTGCAACATATCCCTCACCTGATGCTTGGTCTTATCACATTTTCTCCTGAAGTAGATGGATGAGATACAAACCCGAGGAGAGTTATATCCCACTGCATGAGCACGAGGGTTATGACACCATCTGTCCTTGCTCATGATGAGAGCTCAGGTAATTAACCACCTGGAGGGATGATCAACCTGTGTCTACAAAGCCATGAGTCATCGAACCGTCACCTTCCTTACTGATTCTTCATGAATGATATTTAAAATCGAGGAATGCCTTGAAGCTTGCTCTTGTTTTCTTATCGTAAGGTATATCCTCCCAACCATCAAAATATTAATCCTCTAAATCATCATGGAATGTATTGGAATGGTAACATGCTTTGATCTAGGAGAAGAGAGCCTTAATTAAGGCCTACCCCTATATTGGAGTATTCATCTACAATATTATTATTTTCTCTTTTAACATGATAGAAGGATATAGATTCAAGTTTTTTGGATTTGATTCCATATTCACTCATCTAAGGGGGCCAAATATTTTTGGTCCATAGCTTTTTCTTTATGGAATTTATGAATAACTAGCATTGAGTCTCCCATTACAATGATATGATCAATTCTCCTTTCTAGCGTTATTTTTAATCCTTGCCACAAAAGTAGTTCTTCTACTTGATTATTGGTGGTTTTCCCTAACCCCCATTGAAATTTCATCTATGTTTCTTCATTGGGGCTTATTAACACCCCTCCCACTCTTGCCTCCCTTGGATTTCCTTTTGTCATGCCATCAAAGAATAATTTGTCCCTTCCAAGAGAGATGCACCATATTCATAATTGATCCTTCTCTATTCTAATTGCATATGATGGGATTTGAGTCTTAAAGTTACTAGCATGATGAATAGGTTTAATATATTGGGTCCATTTCACTTTCTTTCGAGAGAGATCCTCTCTTTCATCAAGGTCAAGGCCTTTAGAGTACATGACATCAAATAGCAATTGTTTTTCCTTCATAGTTGTTGTAGACGGATTAGGGTTAATACTTTGGAAGATCCCCTTATTACGTGACAACCAAATGGACCAGTATATATACTTTGGGAGGGAAACCAAGCTTCGGATGATAACTGAGTCAGATTTATGTTTCCAAGGGTATAAATACTTCCATCTCTCAAACATATATGTGTAATTCTAGGGAATGAATTGAAGTGAAATAATTGCTTTTATGGGAAGATTCCATACCTCAGCAATGAAGGGGCATCATAATAAGATGTGTTATATATTGTCCTCTACTAATTTTCACAACACACACCTTGAGGGACCTTGGATTTTCCATGATCTTAAATTTTTTTTTGTTAAGATATTCGTATGAACTAACTCCCAATAGAAAGTATTAACTGTAGGTAATCCATCATTATTCTAGATTTTACCCAAGATATTAAACTGAGGGGGATGGGGGAGGCGCAAAATTAGGATTTCATAACCTTCCTTCACTGTATAAAAGGGAATTTTCCCTCCCTTCCATATTCTTTTATCAAAATTATTGGTGGCAACTAGAGTTGAGCCTTTTAGAGCTCTTGAAAGAGCTTTCCATTCGGGAAAAATATGTGTCGATACATTGGGACACTGTCAAGATTTCCATGAGCTTTCCTAGTCCCATTCTGACATGTCTGCTAACCTTTGAAGACCATGATCCTCCATCCAAGATTCCAATTCTAAACAATCAATATCTTCACATGAGTATGTAGTTGAGGGGATCTGATCTTTCCATAGTTGGATGTTCTTCCCATTACCAGTTTTCCATCCCAAACATTGCAAAACTACAAGGGTTGTTTCTTTACAAATCTTCTAAATCTTCGAGCCACTTGATTCCTAGGATTCAACCTTTGGTCTAAGTGGGTTATTTTTATGGAAAATTTCCTCAAGAATGTAGTCTTCCACCCCTCTTTTGATTCTGAGAGAAGTCTCCATATGATTTTTTCTCCTAGGTCCAAATTTGTATAATCGAAGTCTCTAATTGCTAGCCTTCCATATATCTTTGGGAGCCTCACTGAATTCTAGTTTATTAAGTTAAAAAAATGCTCATTCCCCTTCCCTCCTTGCCACAAAAAACATCCTAATCATGCTATTTATTTGATGGGATATTCCTTTAGGACCAAGCAGCCTAGATCCAATATACACCGAGAGTGAGCATAGAACCAATTTTATGAGGATCATATTTTGTGCTACATTCAACCACTGAGAACCCCACGAGAAGATTCTTTTGTTGACCTTTTTCATGAATTATTCCCATTCTTCACTATTTGGCAAACCCAAAGAAATTGCAACACCTAAATAAGTAAAGGATTTCCAATTTCTTGCTACCGAGAACCCCAAAACTCAAACAATCTCCAGCAGGAAAACTTCTGTACCATTCCAACCATACAAATAAATCTTTCTTTTATTAATAAGCCCTCTAGACAAGTGAAAATAGGAGTCCAATATATTTTTCTAACCTTGCTTCTATAATTTTTGAAGCCCCTCCAAGCAAGAGCATGTCATCTACAAATTGGGAAGATTGATTTCTTTAACATTTCTTACGATACTTAATCCTGGGACACTTCCTTCACTCCTAGCCAGTTCGAGATTTTTGCTTAGTATTTCTACCATTATAATATATAATAGTGGAGAAAGGGGGAAACCTTTCCTCAAACCTCTCAAAGCTGAAAAGAAAGGGGTGGGTCTTCCATTAACTAGGGAAGCTATCTAGGGTGCACCAATACATGTTTTATTCCATTGCACAAATTCTTGACAGAACACTAACTTTTCCAGAATGAGAAAGAGGAAAGAATGATTTACCTTTTCAAAGGTGTTAGTCATATCAATCTTGATTGCCATTCCTGTTTCTCTAGCTTCTTTTCTTGAATGAATTGCTTCTTGTACCAATACTATATTGTAAGAATATTCTTTGCTGCATAATCCTCCCTGGTTCTCGGCTATGAAGTAGATAATCAATTTCTTCATCCAATTAGCCATCACCTTTGTTAAGATCTTGTAAGTTGCATTACTTAGAGAAATGGGACAAAATCGTGAAAAAATAGCAGGATTCGATTCTTTGGGTATAAGGGCGAGGGAGGAGGAATTTATTCCTCCACCCAATTTATTTTTTACCCTTGAATTATTCAACATATAGAGGATATCTTTTTTTATCAGAGGCCATAAGCATTGATATAAATTTATTGTTAATCCATCTGACATGGGAGCCGTATCTGGATATAATACCAAAATTACTTCCACCACCTCTTGATATTCTATTGGCTTGATTAGATCCATGTTCTTCCTGTGAGATAACATTAGGGAGAGACCTTAAAAAATTGTTCGCCTAATCCATTGGAATGGGGTCAGCATTGTATAATGATTGAAAATAATTATAAGCCTCCAATTTGATGTCTTCAAAGGTGGTGATCCTTGGTATTCCTTCCAGATATATTTATTTGACCCAATTCTTGGATTCTCAAGGTCGATCTTGCTTGTGGAAGAAGGTAGTGTTCAAATCGCCAACGTTCAACCACAAGATTCTCGACTTTAGCCTCCATAATTCCTATTATTTTATGCTTGCAAATAATATATTATTGGTTAAATTCCATTATTTTTCTAGATGTTCTACTTCCACCTTGGTTGATTCCATAACCCTGTGATTCTCTTTTAATTGACACACCATATCTCTCCTTTCTTGCCTGGGCAGGTTATGATTTTAATTTAGCTATTTGCTTAGGGAGTTTTTGACAGCACAAAGTTTACTTTCCCATACAAATGTCAGAGAGACTTTGACTGGGGTAAGCTAGGTATGGTGGATTAGGTCCACTAGTCCTTCCTCATGAATCCATGTTAGATTAAACCGAAAGGGAATTGGACCCAAATTTTCTGCTTTCTCCATCTGTAGATATATAGGGTGATGATCTCATTCTCCTTGTGCTATGATGAATGATGTGCACTCTAGCCCTTTTAAAATCTAATTTGAATGAATTAAAAATCTATCCAGCCTGGCCACTATATTATTATCCCCTGCTTGGTGATTGGTCCAGGTATATTTTCCAACTTTAGGAGCTACATCAAACATATCCCATTCTGCTATCACATCCTCCATCCTCCATACGTTCTCTGAAAGGATATCTTATAATGATTCCTCCTATTTTCTCTATCTAACTTAAAATAGTGTTAAAATCAACTCCTATCATCACATTTTGACGCATGCATTTAGATTTGAGCTCCTTCAATGAGTCCCATAATTCAAATTTCTCGCCATATAAGGCTGGAGAATATATGTTTACCACCAAGATGCATTCCCTTGTATCCTTGAGTTCCAAGAGGACCATTATCCAGTGTTGTGATTTCTAAAATTAAACACAAGAGAAGTGCTCTTCCAACCAAAGGGTACATAATCCTCCTGACACACCTTTCAAACTTTGAGTTATTCCGACAATTCCTCTCCATACCACATCCATCATCCTTGTAGCCTCTTTATCTTCCAGGTTGGTTTCCTGAATAAAAAAAAGCCAATTTTTTTTCCTGCTTAATGAGATATTTGATTGCTAGAGATTTTACTGGGCTCCCTAGACCCCTTATGTTCCAACATAAGACTTTCATTTGGAAGAATGGATTTGAGATCCTCCCCCATCTAGATCCATTGATCCTTTACCTCCTTTTCCTTTTACAATCTTTGAGATTATAAGTTGATTGCCTAGTTTGTTATTCTACTCCGCTTCTCGTTCTATAATTATTTTCCTTTCTGGTATGCCAACTTTCTTCTTTGTACTCTTTGTTTCATGATTGTTGCCTTCATCGGCACATACTAAATTCTGGGCCATATGACGAGTGATCACCCCAGCTATTTCATCTGCTACACTAACACTGGGGGACTTTGAGGGGACTTTAGGCTCAGCAGAACCTGGAGTCCCCTTCGAAATTGGATTCGAGGCCTGTGGACGGATTCCTTAATTAATCTCCCTTTCTTCAAATTCCTCACCCTCCTCTTCATTCCCATGTTCTTTAACCTCTTCCCATGCAATTGGATCTCCTTTTCCTTCCTCATAATGATTTATCAAGACATTGAACGGGTTTGAGGAGGATGAAGCCACATTATTTCCTTGCTTGGGAGGGGGTTTTGATGCAACATTCTTACCTTTACCACTTTTCATTTGGGTATGACATTGCTCTTCCATAGGATTGGATGGATCAAGACCCTTATTGTTTGGTATCTTGCTACAATCAAATGCAAAGTGACCATACTCATGGAAATATCTATTTGAAGGGGATCTGCTCATAATCCAAGATTTGTTGATGTTTCCAGTCTCCTAGTGTTAGATTTATTTTTGTAGGTAATCCTTTATCTAAATCAACCTCCACACAAATTTTTTCATTGGCTAATTGAGACCCTTTAGGCTTTGCCTTGTCTATGTAGCAACCTACTCCATTTTTGATATCCTTAAGGCAATCATCATTCCAGCACGACAAGGGAATCCTTGTAGACTTAACCCATAATGGAATAACAACAGGGATATCCTCATCCAAATTCAAGTCCAACATCAATTTATTAAGGTACATACCCCTCGAGCTAAAGAAATAATGCTCGTTACAAAATATCACATCTCAGTCCTCTTTTAGCTCAAATACGAATATTTTATCTTAAATAAGAAGGAATAAAATGTTTCCTACAAAATACATAGTTATATTCCCTTTCATCATTGACCTCCAGTTCTTATCTATCCAAATTTCCATGGATCTCGGCGAGGGAGACCTACTTGTAAATTTTTTGATTAGCACTCACTTTGAATACACCAGAGAAGTTCTTCAGACTCCAACTAGGAGGGAATTGTCATAGATCTCATCATTTTGTTTGACGAAATATGACTACGGTGTCGTAGTCTTTGCATGCTTCAACAGAGAAGTCACCATGGCCTGAAAGGTCGACGCTTCTTCATCTACAAAGGGGAATGAGTGCAAGGGAGATGTGGGAGGGAGAGGGGGAGAGGGAGGTGTCCCCTCCACTGCACCCATTGGGAGCTAGGGTTTTTGAAGGTAAGGGATCAAAGCAAAGAGTTGTATACAATATGGTACTTCCTTGTCAAACAAGTGTCCCTTTTGATGATGCCTTCAACTAAATGTTTTCAAGAACCTTCAAGAGACTTCAAATATATACTTTAATAGCAAAAAAAATCTAAGAAAGAGAAATATAGATGTTCTCCTTCAAGATGATAGAGTGCATTAGAGAGCCTTCAATGAGAGCTTATATTCTTCTTCCTTCTAGGTTGTTGGCTTGAAGAGGCCGACCCAAGTTTAGTGTTAGTTAACCAGACAAATCCCTACACTACTGGCCCTTTCGGCATCAGCCCATGAAGCACAAACCAAAGTCTCGCTCAAAGCAGTATGGGGGGATGTTAGAACCAAGTTTTCGCTCCCTGAGATGGTTGTGATGTCTGTTTATTCCTTCTATTCTTACTTTCACATAGGTCACTTAGTTCTAGGGTTTGCCAGACTAGCCCTATTTTCTGGCCTTTAGTACCTCTGCGAAAGGGTACGATTGGCCTTCACACAGCCCTAACCTATGGTTCAGGTACTTTCGCGCTGCTAAAGCGACATATAGAATAGATTCCCAAGTTATCCTTAAGTGTTTAATTATCTTGCTAAATAAACACAGTTAGCACCGCGTAAACAAATATCCTTATTATTGTTCAATTATCCAACGTAATTACATATATTCGCACATCATATAAGTATTCTAAATGAAATTCATATACAATATGACAAGATGCATTAACATGAAATATATACATAGAGTTTGTAAATAGCTTCTTTTTATTAATATCTTCAGATGATTACAAAATCTATCCACCCTATGCACACAGCTACAGGGGTCCACGCACTTAGCTGCAAACTTCCACCCTAGGCCTTTGTGCACTCAGTTGCAAAGCATCTACCTACGCTACGACTCGAAACTTAGACTTCTTACTTCAAAGCTATGACTATCTAACTCCTATCGCTACTTAGAGCTTACTTAATTAGCTCTTTTTATACAATCTCATGTCCGCGGACCATAGGTAGATCTTTTACAACTGAATTTACTTTACAAAAATAAGGGTGGACAACCCTTTATGACTCACGACACCTTCACGCTCCACGACCACAAAATGTGGAGACTTTACAAGTTTATTACAAAAATCAACCTAAAACATGGGCTTTTAGCCCCAAAAATGTCCTTAGGGGATCCTGTTCCCAACAGCCCCCCAACACAAACATCGTGACTTGCCCTCAAGTGACTCGGCAGGCGTGAAGATCTTAGTGTAAAGACCTTCTAGCTCGGCTCGTATGACCACAACTTTGGCAGTGCACTGAGCTTCTGCCTGCTTCGCATCTTCAACCATCTGCTCGGTCACTACTCCTGAACTATCAGCCTGAAGCTTTCGCTGAGTTGCTTGCAGGGTCGCAAGATTTCCTTCAACAGAGCCTTTTACCATGTAAGCCTCATCTAGCCAGGGCTTCAGTGGGTAGAAGTCGCTTGAGGGTCTGCGTCATGCTGCTTTGTCTGGTTGTCCGTCCCCTCCTCTGTCTTAGGTGAAGGCGACCTCGCGCCTTTGTCAGATCCCTGCTCTGTTCCACTTGTTTTCTTCCCTTTCTGCTGAGACGCATCGCACTCCGCGTGGGCCTTGTTAGCGGCCTCCTTTTTTCTCTTTTCGGCCAGCTATGTCATCTTAAGCTTGGCCTCCTCCTCCTTTTTTTATGCAGTAGACTTGCTCCCTCCCATCACTAAGTCTGTTGTAGTGCGCCACTTTGCCAGCCATTGATCGAGTACTACATCAATGGCATCATCCATTTCAAGGTAAGGCAAGTCATACCATTTCTGCATAGGGTCCTTCCGCATCCTGATGGACACATGGTGAAAGTATGCTTTAAACTCTGCATAACCCTACAGGTTGGTGTACACCGTAGGTGACAACTCTAGTTTACGATTGATGGCCATGTGGATGTTCATCTCCATCAAGATCCAAATGATCTTACTATCCTTGATTCGCTATGCGTCCTTGGTCGCCCATAGTGAAACGTACTTAGCTACTTCTGGTAGGTCTGGCACGACTGAAGGGAATTCACTATCCTCTGGCAGCTCCCACGCTACCAACACAATTGATAGCAAGAGCCACACGTAGTGGAATGTCTTACTGAGCTCCTTTGCTTCATGACAGTTTGCTAGGAACTCACCATTAAGGTAGTTCGACCAGTTGAAATGGACTCCTTCGGTGCACTGGGCTACTAGTGCGAAGACAAGCGCTGGCACCTCATCAGCGCGACACTTCCTTATCATTTTCCCTACTTAAATCTGCGTAGCTACCTTTATAGTAGGGTCGCAGATGCTGCATATGGCATATATGCATGGCTTCTTCACCAGCTTAAACTTTTCTTTCATAGACTCCGTGAGGGCCTGCTCACCACATTTTCTGCCAAATATCATGGCCAAATTTTTTCTAGTATAAGACAACCACGTTATCCTATGGATCAATCTATCCGCGATGGGTATTGGCTCCTCCAACCATAGACACCCATCATGCACCAACAAAGCAGTTGTTTGATGACAAATAGAGTAACCAGAGTGCGGTTGTAGTGTGACACCCAAAGCAGGTTGAGTAACCCTACCTTGTGTACTCCTCTGAGCCACCTCTGTGGCTCCAATTTGGTCATTCTAGTGTTTGTATCGATGATTCAAGGCATCAATTGCTCGGATGCCAAGTGTGATATCTTCTTGTGATTGGAGTCCCAGTCTTCAAGTTTCAACATAGGAACCCACCCCATGCACATTCCTTCAAAAACAATTTCATCCGGTAGCAGAGGGGTTTGCAAGGGGACCTTTCTCTCATCGATGTCTTTTGGCGCCTTGGTCTTACCCTTGTGCGGAGGGACATACTCAGGCAACTAAGTAATAGGGTCAACACCCTGGGCTTCAACCTCTTCCACTTCTACTCCCACATCCTCATCGTTCATCAGTATGTCCTCAATTTGTTCCTCCTCCTTCTCCAAATTGATGGCTTTTCCCTTCTCTTGTGTGGTAGGCTTTGGTGGATTTCTTCCTGATGATGTGCGTAGTGGTATTGTAGGCTACTTACACTTCTTACCCTTCACGGTCTCCTTGGTTGGGGTCGGCTTTGGTCTCAGTATCCTCGGTGATTTAGGGACTTCTGCTAATAGTTTGGCCACTTCTGGAGCAAATTCATCTACCTCCATCTCCAATTACGACATCGACTCCTCCACTTCGGTATATATGGCTTCTATGGGCGCCGACATGATTTTTTGCAGGAATTCCTGTGTCTCCTTCAGCAATGTCTCAAATACTTTACTGGCTATCAGAAGTTCGTAGTGCTCGTGATTCATGTGTGCTTGAGAGCTCAACAACTCAATTATCAAAATGCCAAGTGTTATTTTCTGGATAGACACTTGTAATTTACAGGGCATTTTGAATTCAAATCCGACTTTTACACCAAAATTCAGTTCATTAATGTTGGATTGGTGGCATATCTTCAAGGATTTGACCCATAAATTTCGACTTAAATGCCAACCACCCATTCTATTTGGCCGCATTTCTACCATTAAATCATGAACAGTGACTTTAACGGTCACTTTCTAGTTGACCTACACAATTTATCCCTGGGTAGCGCAACTCCCTTCGCGCTGCTGCAAGCCCTGTGACACTTCCTTGTTTCGCACAATCCTCCAATTGTGCAGCTCCCCAACCCGGGTAGTGTAGTTTATAATCCTGCGCCTCCTTTCAGCAACATGGAGTGCTAAGACTGTGCTACCTTCATGTAGTCACATGCCCAGGTCATTGGTGTATGGCTTCAAGCGACTGGCATTCCCCATCCTTGGGAAGGGTTCTTCATTCAATTTGATCAATTGTACCACTCCTCCATCGGTAATCCCCCTAATGACATAGGCCCCTAACCAGTGCATTCTGAACTTCCCTAGAAATTTATCAAACTTACTATCATATAAAAAAACCAGGTCATTTACCTTAAAGGTGCGCAGCTTAATGTGTTGATCATGCCATGCTTTTTCGCGGTGCTTTTGGACCTGTTGCTGAAGTCCAACCAAAAATATCTCTTCCTCAAGCTCAACCAACTATGTGAGCCTCTCCTCCAAGGCTCCGCAATCCATCATACTCGTGAGTGCTGTTATGCGTAGACTAGGCACAATATATTCCATAGGCATTACCGCTTCAACACCATAGAAAAGCCTAAAGGGAGTTTGTCTAGTCAACTTCTTGCATGTCGTCCGATAGGCCCATAGTACTGCAGGTATACATAGGTCCCAATCACTTTGATGAGCATTTCAAACCTTGGTTAGCACATTCTTGAGCACTTTATTGAATTCTTCCATTGTTTCGCTAGCCTGCAGGTGATAAGGCATGCTCTTCTGGTGATATACCTGAAATTCCTTCGTTAGCATGCTGATCGTCTCATTCCGAAAGTGTGTACCGCAATCACTCATAAAAATATTTGGACAACCAAATTGCGTCAATACATATTCAAAGAGGAACTTCGCAACAGTCACGCCTATACAATCCTTTACAGGTTGTGCCTCCACCCATCGAGTCAAATACTCCATTGTGGTGATAATGTACCTTGCTTCTGTCTTTCCTTGGGGTTGGATGGGTCTCACAAAATCTATTGCCCATTTCTCAAAGGGTTGTAATTTCACCTACGGATTCAGAGGCATCTCATCCCTCCGCGACGGCTTGCTAGTCCTTTGACACACATCACACGCTTTGCAGTAAGTTTTTGAATCCTGATGGAGGGTTGGCCACCACAACCCTACGCGTAGAATCTTTTGCATAGTCACTCTCCCTACATATTGTCCTCCCGTGGCACCCCCATGAGAATCCATGAGGATATTGATGCTTTCAAACTCTAGTACATATCGCCGCAATATCTCATCAGACCCCATTTTGTACAGATGCCCAACAATGACAGAAAAGTCTGCCGCGCGCACCATTAACTCCTTCTTTTGCTAGAAAGTGTATCCTTTCGGAGTAGCTCTTGTCGTTAAGAAGTGTATGATATCTTCAAAATGACCATCTATGACAGACACTGCAAATAGCTACACATCAGGCAATCCTTCCTCCAAATTAGTGGGCTCTTCCCCTGTTTAGATGCACAACAGAGGGTCTGGTCTTGCCTTCATTCATCCAGGCTTCACAATAACTTTAAAGTTATACTCCTGGAACAATAACAACCATCTGTAGATTCTCCCCCCCCCAACATAGGCTTATTGACCAGGTATTTCAATGTGGAATGATTTGTATACATCTTAAAATGGCCACCCAACAAGTAGTGTCTAAACTTCTAGAGTGTGTATACCATAGCTAACCCTTCGTGCTCGATGGTGGAATAGTCCTTCTCCACCTTGGATAACCTTCTGCTTTCAAATGATAGGATGGTCTAAGTCTTCTTCATCAGCCTGTGCCAGTACTGCTCCCAACGTTATACATGACACGTCAACATGGACGTGAAACTCCTTCTTCCAATTCGATAAGACTAAAATCGACATATTGACAATATTTTCTTTCAATATATCCAAGCTCTTCTTACAGTCCTTGTTCCAATAGAATGTGACATCCTCCTTCAACAAATTCTTCATAGGTGCGGTGATTTGGGCATAGCCTTTGATAAACTTTATGTAATATCCTATATGTCCTAGGGTGGTGCGCAGCTTTTTCACACTCCTCGACGCTTCCAAATTTAGTATCACTGTAATCTTCATAGGATCTACTACAAACCACATGACCCAGTAGGGTCCCAAAAGGAACACAAAATAGGCATTTTTTCAGATTGAGCGTTATTTGGTATCTTCGATAGGTATCTAGCATCAGGCGCAAAATTTCCAGATGGTGTTTCACCAGCCCAAACATAGTCTAGTCATCAAAGTATACTTCCAGGAACTTATGAATAAATTCCTTGAATGCCACAATGACTACATGCGAGAAAATCGCATGTGCATTATTCAATCCAAACGGCATTACAATGTACTAAAAACACCCCCACTCAATAGCTAAGGTTGTCTTGCTCCTATCCTCCAGCGCGAAATCTGATGGTACCCAGAAAACCCATCAGTGAAGGAATATGCTTCCTGGACACCTACATTATCCAACACTTCATCTGTGAATGGATTTAGGAAAGGATCATTTACACAAGCATCATTTAACTTTCTGACATCCACGCATATCCTTATTTCATCCTTCTGCTTCTTCTCCTGTACCACCATTGGGCTTACACAGTCAGATTCTTCCACAGGCTCAATGATGCCTACCACGAGCATCTTGTCTAACTCTAAGTGGACCTTCTCACTATACTTTGGATTGAGATGGTAAGGTATTTTCTTAACCAGCTTCGCGCCAGGTTTCAACGTGATCTTCATAACACCTAGGTCCTCGATTATCCATTTTAAATCCGTAAACTTGGTAGGGAACAAATCCTAGTATTCACGGAGAAATTCAATGACCTTATCCATCGTCGCGTCATCCCATTAATCTCCATTCTTCATGAATTTGGGCTTTGCCTCTATACACATGTTTACTTGTTTCATTTTCAGCGGCATGGTTATATCAGGATTATCAATCTGCGGTCCTTCAACCTCGCAGTGACCTTCTGTTTCAGAAATGTTAATCTTTCGCAGATCCTCATCCTCTTCTTCAGTGTTTACATTATAGCATTCTAGCACGTGACTCAGCTAAGTAGCCCAATCACGTTGAATCAGGTCCAAAGGATCCTACGGTATCCTAAAGATTGCTGCTTTCACCTCTTGCAGTGCCTTGTCAATACAGTCAAACATGTCTTCAAAGTTGAATTTCGTTATGAATCCTTCGTGCAGAATATCCCATTCACTTGTACCATGGTAGAGCTCTGTTTCCACATACCAGTTCATCGGGATGAAATCCAGGGTGTGAAAGAACAAGTGCACCCATTCAGGTTCGAGCTTTTCTCCATAAGCCTGAGCCCATTTGGCCAAGTGCGCACGTGGATCATCCTACCCATCATATTTGTTTGTTATTCGCACCTTCGGCTTCCCAAAGTGTGTTCTCATCATCCTCCTACATTCGCGCCAATCATCAAAGCTTCCCTTGTGTGTACCCCACCATCTTGCGACCGTAGCACATAATGCCCAATCCAATGCATGGAAACGCTACTTTTCTGGTACCTCCCTCTCAAAATAATCCAAAAAGATATCTACATCATTCAAGCCATCATAAGTGGGCAAATTTCTTACCTCTGACAACACACAACACAACATCCGGGTCATCATATTACAACTCAGTGTAGTTGCTTCATGTAACCAATTCTGCTAGCGCTCTAATTCTTCATCAAAGTCCGAAGTGCATGAACTCTCACGATTCCATTTAATTCATCCATCTACTGTTGAATTCACCCAATCTTGGTCTCACACTGTTATCTGATAGATATAGTCCAAATCATCATTCCTCTCATAATCACAGATTGGTTCAATATTGCGTGATCCTTTAGCAGGATCTAGTGGTATTATTACACGGAGCAATTTCTTCTCAAATATCATCTTCTGCTTCTTTAGGTTGATTGCCCCGTTCATATCAGTAGCCTAATCAATTCCAAGGAGTGCAAGGTAGGGGTTGCTATCATCCACAATTTCTATTACTTCGAAGTCAACCAGTGCGCTTGCACCTTCAATACTTTAATCACCCTTGCAGCTGCCCCATGAGGATGTTCTGCTGATTCACCATCCTTAGCTGAATCAGAGACCACTCTAGCGTGGGTCTCCCCATCCATTCCCAAGTCTGATTTGGTTGGAAGTTTGTGTTTGACCCAACATCCAAAATAACTTGATCCATCTCACACTCTCCTATCTGCGCGGTCAGTCTCATCTCCTGTCCCGTCCTTGTTTTATGCTTACCAAACTTTCATACTACGCACGCCTCACCCGGAGTGCTTCTGGTGCATCTATTTATGAGCTCCTGTAACCCCTTCATAGCCTTGCTATCACGCAGTAACTTCATGCAGGTCTCCAGGAAGGTTGTAAGCATAGAGGGGTCCATCTCCTAATGAGGCTTATCCTTGCTCGCTGAGGTGGAGGCCTCAACAAAGCTCTTCTTTGCTTCCGTGGATGTTTCGCATGCGCACTCCAAATCAAACTCAACCTACTTCGCTAGAGCTTTGCGAACCCATATGTTGTCTTCAGGTTGTTTCCCCTTGTCATCCCCTGTTGTGATTCCACTTCAAAGCACTATATTCATGTTCAGATCCTCTTCACACGGCTTAGACCTCATCATTTGCAGGTTCTGAGTTGGCTGAGGTGGTAGCACCCCTTTGTCACATATCCTTGCTATCTGCACAGGAAAATCTTCTATTTCATGATCAAACAGAGTATAATACTTGCACGACAAACGTGTTGGGTTAGTGCAATCGTGGGAATAGTGTCCTGGTCCTCTGAAATTGTAGTAGATCAGTTGTCCCCAACCTATGCCAGGTCCTCCTCCACCTCAACCCTGTCCACGCCTTGAAATCCTGTCTGCACCATCCCGACACTCTAGTTAGCGGGTCACATTTATGCCTGTACCCTATTGGTGGGTGTTCTATCCATCATCAATTCATAGCTTCTACAGTTGCGCTCATCATATCATACCAACCTATAGAAGTTGCGGAACAGTCACTACGGTGTCTGTACAAACTTCTACAACAAATGACAATTATATGTGGCATGTTTTCCTACTACCTGACATATAGCGCACCACAATGCAGATCTCACACTTGGTCCTGCATGAGCTTTCAGCCTCAAAGGCATTGGTCCTCCTCCTTCCAGGTGGTTCGCAAAGATCAGGTAATGGTCTTTTTCATGCCTCTGACCCTTGCATTTCAGGCACCATACCTCTTTGCACACCGCTGATTGAACTGTTCTATCCTACTTCAAACTTTCCATCTCAAGGCAAATATTTTTCAATTACGCATGGATCTGCTAAACCCCCATTTTTGGATCGTGCATCAGTGTTTCTATCCTACTTCAAACTTTACATCTCAAGGCAAAGAGTTTTCAACTGTGTATGGCTCTGCTAAGCCCCCATATTTGGATCGTGTGTCAGTGTTTCGTGTAGTCTCATTGCAATTTACAAGGCCTCTTCCTAAGTCGTTATCTTCTATTGTGACAGTGCAACCCTTAGGTGTGGTAGGAGCGAAGCCACAAACCACCCGCGGTGTTGTCCATCTATTAGGTTGATATTAGCTTCATGGATTTTACACTTAAACCTTTGATCTAGTTCCCAAGGGGTCTTGCCTGGTTGCATCGCGATTTCCTTGAACCCCACAATTGATTGTTCCTCATATTTAGGCCTACTGAATTCTTTGTTTAGGGCAGTCTAGATGTCTGCCACTCCAGCATTTGGGTTATCATTAGAGTACTTGATATACTAGGTTAGCGTGTGATCCTGTAGAGCACTAACTAGTGTCGAATCGCACTAACCAGTGTCACCTTCTTCATGTGATCATCTGTAATGCCCTGAGTTTCCCATACAACTTTCACCAAGAACCAAAACTAGTCCAGGTCCTCATTTCTCAGGCCTTTGAACAAAGGTAGCTTCACTGAATTTGCCATACTAAACTTTGGTGGAGGTGGAGGTGGTACAAGTGAAGTCGCAGGCAATGGTGGTGAAGTTGGAGGTGGTGTGGGTGGAGGTGGTAGTCGCGGGAACCCTTGTCTTATTAACTGGATAACACTTCATGGAGAACCCTGCGTTATTCCCTCTTCATCACTTTGCGGAGGTGAAATCAATGGACTATATTCGGGACCCTTTCTTCCTTCGTTCCTGTAAGTTTTTTCTGCTTTTTGTAGCTCCAAACATCAAGGTAGTTGCATAACCCAATTTTTGCACAATAAAATTTTAATCCAGGTATTGAAAGATTTCTCGTACTTACCTCACAGACCTTTGAGAGAGTGCTACTCTACCTCGTTGTAGCTGACTAAGGTGTCGACCACGAATTTAGTTACAAATCCTCCTATGACGCGATCGAGCCAATGATCAACAGTGCAGGTGATCTTATCCTTAGATGCTTCCAATTTCTATACTAGCTCTGGGGTCCAAACAATAGGACCGTCAAGTTTCCACCTTCCTTGGCTATCTACTATCTTCGTTATCCACTCATATAGCTCAACTGGAAAGGAGAAGAAAAATATCTCGTGTATTTATATATATATGTAACTGTCTAGTGATTATTCCTTTGTTAGTCGCGGGCTTTTGTTCTCCTATGCCGCGAATTTACAGATCTTCCTATCCAACCAGTCCTTGATCTCTTTCTTAGTTGGATTCCAGTGATATGACATCACACATCTCTTTTGCAGATTTTGGTCCTGGCAACATAACCATTTGTTGGTTTGGAGGGGCCTGACCGTAGTCCAGAGTTACTTAGCCAAATAAATCCCCACACTACTAGCTCTTTCAGCATCAGCCAGCGGAGTGCGAACCAAAGTCTCACCCGAAGCAGTATGGGGGATGCCAAAACCAAGTTTCCACACCCTGAGATGGTTGTGATGTTAGTTTATTCATTCTATTCCTACTTTCACGTAGGTCACTTAGTTCTAGGGCTCGCCAGACTAGCCCTATATTCCGGCCTTCAGTACCTTCGCGAAAGGGTACGATTGGAATTCGCGTAGCCCTAACCTGCAGTTCAGGTACTTTCACGCTGCTAAAGCAACGTATAGAACAGATTCCCATATTATCCTTAAGTGTTTAATTATCTTGCTAAACAATCATAGTTAACACCCTGTAAACAAATATCCTTATTAGCATTCAATTATCCAACGTAATTACATACATTCGCACATCATATAAGTATTCCAAATGAAATTCATATACAATATGACAAGATGCATTAACAAGAAATAAAGACATAGAGTTTGTAAATAGCTTTTCTTTATTGATATCTTCAGATGATTACAGACTCTATCTGCCCTGCGCACACAGCTGTAGGGGTCCGCGCACTCAGTTGTGGACTTCCACCCTAGGCCTCTGTGCACTCAGCTGTAGAGCCTCTACCTAGGCTACGACTCAAAACTTAGACTTCTTACTTCAAAGCTATGACTATCTGACTCTTATCGCTACTTAGAGCTAGCTTACTTAGCTCTTTTTATACAATCCCATGGTCTATGAACCATGGGTAGATGGTTTACAACCGAATTTACTTTTCAAAAATAAGGGTGGACAACCTTTACGACTCATGACACCTTCGCTCTCCGCGACCACAAAATGCAGATACTTTACAAGTTTATTATAAAATTCGACCCAAAACATGGGCTTTAAGCCCCAAAACTGTCCTTGGGGGATCCCATTCCCAACATAAGTCAATAGGTCTTCTTCTTTAAGCCTTTCCTTGTGTTCTTTAGCAAATTATGTCCTTTAATGGGTTTCGTCCACTTATGCCAACAATGATGATCTTCAAGTTTCCTTCTTCTCACCATAGCTCTCAAACCATGTTAGAGAATTAGGTAGGGAAACAATTAAAACAATTCTCCTTATCCTTGATAATTTTTTGTGAATTTATGTTAGATTCTTTTCATCAACCAATTATCAAGACCATAAAACAAGAAGGTCATAAAAGGCAATGGAAATAAGATGTAGGCTCAATCTAGGGAAAACCCCTCCAAAGGGGAAAACCCACAAAATAATCTTCTTCTCTACTTATAGAATCAAATCAAATGAGAAATCCATGACCCATTCCACTCATAAGCCCCAAGTCATCCCTCATTTCTAAATTTTCCAACAAGTCAAAGTCTCCTCACGTCAAACCCTTCCAAGGCTATTCAAAATTCAGACTTTGGCTCCTACAATAGAAGTTTTTGTTTCCCTACAACATAATTTCAAACCTGCAACTAGGTATGCAATTGCGCCGCCTTGCAATTCTAAAATTTTTTCACGTGTGGGAGTTTAAGGTCAAATTTTTCTTCACCTTTGACCTTGCTTTCTCTATCCTTTAATTTTGACTTCTTCCTTGTCATTTTAAATTATTTTCCTCATTATTTCTTAAGAGATCAATTTCTTTTGGATGTGTGTACCAAATGATGCCGAGCTACTCTTATATATAGACATCTGAGGAGGTCGAATTACCTCAAACTCAGTTGACTTGAAGATGTAGGGCGGACATGGTCTTGTTGGGACTATTACTCACCATTTTTTGGTTGATATCCCTAAGAGAATTTTTTTCCTCTGCAACAATACTTAGCCGACAACCACTAGCCCCTTGCAGCCACCAACTAACTCATTGTTCCATTTCTCCACCACCTGAGCCAGTGATGTGGTCCCTCATCCATCTCTTATAATCGTATGTTTGAAGGTGGGCCTCCCGAACCTAAAGGCATGCATTGTCATTTGGTAATTTAGTATTGTAGTTTGCTTATCATGGACACTTTTGGGCATGCATTAATGGGGGATTCAACTGAAATAATGAGTTAGGTCTGTGTCCTTGTCCCCTATACCCCTTTTGGATATTAACCTTGCATTCTAGTCCCATGGGATCTCTTTTACTGACCATATGGATTTAGGGATGGTATTTCATGGGAAACCTAGATTTTGGTTGTGTGGTCCCACTCCCTTATCTGCTCTATTGCCCTCTTTCCACTCATTATCACCCCATTCATCATTTCTCCCGCCTGGGTCCATATTCCTCCACTAGGTCCACATGGGGTTAGCTTGCCCCTTCCCCTTGCCCACACCTTGTTTCATGGCCTAAAATGATGCCTGGAGGTTGATGCAGCTAAAAATAAAGATAGAATCATATTTGGTCACATTCAACAGGAAAATGTACCAAAAAATACAAAAGATGGCTAAGAAAAACACATTTAGCACGTGGGAAAAAGCCAATACATAAGCTCTACCCCATCATCATGGCCATCACCCTAGTTTCTATAGGTTCTATGAACCTCCTTCATCATATATGAACCCATGATTGTCCCAACCCCTGTTGGGCAATGAATTTTCCTACCTTAAAAGGGGGTATTCACTGCTATATCTTATACATCATGCTCTTACCCCTTGAACCCTGAGAATTTAATCAAAGAAAATCATAAAAAAGGAAATATATATATAATATATATATATATATATATATATATATATACTATATTATATATATATATATCTATATATATATATATTACATATATATAAGGGTGGAAAAATCAAGGTCGGGGCACCTCATGTGTGCTGATTTCTCCCTCCTATACATTATAAACCCAAGTGTGGGCTTCGCTTTTATTAGCTACCCTTGTACCCCGACATGTGGCCTAGGGTTTCCCCTTCTCATCTCCTACTTCTTTCACCTACCTGTCACATGCCACCACCTTTTTAAGGATGTACCTTGAATATATTATCCCCTTTAGAAGTAGAAACCACCTAATAGATTCTTGGTTAACCCCATTTGGAGTTTAGGAGACACTGGCACATCCCGAAGCCCATTATGGAAGGGCATGCCATTATGAATTCCCCACCTGTGGTCCATGATTGGTAAGATCATTTACTCAATTTCTTTAATGACTTATTGTACTAGAAGGCTAGGGGATGCATTGAATCCTATGCAAGATTGCATATTGTCTCCATCTTGGGTTTGGTCTCCCTATATGGGGTCCTAATCCTTCATAGGGCTACATTGGTACCTGTAGAGTGTGAGAGCCATGGCCCCCCACAACAACAAACATCACTCTATGGATACCCACAACCATTCAGATATTGCTCTTGGTTCGCTTATTGGACGAGAAGGATACACCTGACCCATCATGCCCAACTGGCCGTATATTTGCACCATACACTTCGAAGATGATCCAAGACTTGCATGATGATGTGGAATCACCTACACCATCATCCTAGCCCTTATGGGCAACCTACAAGAATCTTTAATTTGTTTGGAGACCCATGATAACACTTGTGTGCCCCCACATGTCATTTGGAGCACCACAAGTTATTACAAGGGGCCAACCCCTTGTCCACTTCTTTTGTGTAGATTTTTCTTACAAGAATCCACTATACTCTTCTCAACGGAAACCAAAAATGATTGATGAAAACAATAAGCAGAAAGAGGAATAATATTATTCACACATAACACAATATTTCCCTAGGGAAATAAATGACTCAAAACCTCGACTATCTATATTGCATTAACCAAAATATCTAATAAGAAAATACATTGCTTGTTCACACTAGAACAATCCATGCACAAGTATGATCTAACTCTCTGCCTCACAAGCCCGCTCTAGCCAACACTTAGCCAATTCTACTACCTACCAAGCCCCTACTTCCTTACACAATTCCTCAAAGGATGAACCCATATTTAATATCGAAATTCTTCCTCCAAAACTACGCAATCCAAACATAGGTCCTCAACTAATTGCATGCACCATCTGTACAACTCGAAAAATTATACAACTAATAGTACACTATCCTTGCACTCTAATCTCAACTGGGTCTTCCCCTAAACTGACATGCATGAGTTATTCATGAGTGAATATTTAGTTAATTGGTGTGGTACTGGTGACGCACTGGTGCACTACTCCACTGCTAGACCTCTACTAATTCCTCCAACCATTAGAACTAGTTTAACTGAGTATAACTCAGTTAGACTGAGTTATCTAATTATAACTCCAAAGAACTCAACCTGGTCATCTAAAATTTAGGGATCACTCTACATGAATCTAGATAGACTTCCAACTCAAATTTCCTAAGTCAATTAAGTTAATTTAACTTAATTAACTATTACAAGTTGCTATGAGAATAGAATTACAAATTTAATTCAAGGAAAAATTAAATTGGAATTTCTTGTTGCTATTTTTAACACTCCCTCTAGAGAAGAAAGGGATTAGCATCTACCCTGATCATGTCCCTATGAAACTTGAATTTACATCTTGACAATGCCTTTGTCAAAATGTCACCATCCTTCTCCTATGTGGGAATGTACTCCAACAACAATTTGCATTTGCATACAATCTTGAAGATGATGATACCAAATATCAATATGCTTGGACCAATCATGAAAAACTTGATTTTCAGAGAGTTTGATACAACTTTGATTATCACATTAAATCACAGTTGGATTCATCTATTGACCAAACAAACCAACCAGAATCTTCCTCATCCAGATGGCCTCATAAGTTGCTTGAATAGCATCCATGTACTCTACCTCTACAGAACTGAGTGCAACTAATCTATGTTTCCTATTGTACCAAGAAACAATTGTTGATCCAATATTCAAGATCCCTCCTAATGTGTTATTCCTATTGGATGGACTCCCTGCCCAATCTGCATCAGTGAAGCCTTGAAGCTTTACTCCCTCTGTTCGTTTGTACCACAATCCATACTAAGTAGTGCGTATGAGGTATCTCAACTCATGCTTGGTCACCTTCCAATAAAACTTCATCGACCTAACCATCGCTTGACTAATATGGTTAACTGCATAGCACATGTCTAGTCATGTGTTCACCAAATACATGAGTGAACCCACAAGTTGCCTGTAAACAATAACTTCCATTTCTTCACACGAAGTAGCATCCTAATTCCTCCGGTTACCTGCTAGAGGAATCTCCATGGGTTTACTGCTCTCCATGTGGAACCTTTTTAGTATCTCATTGGCAAACTTTCCCTGAGAGACAAAATGTTCCCCATCACCTCGCCATACTTCCATACCCAAAAAGTAGTGCATGAGCCCCAAGTCCTTCATTTCAAACTCTCTTGGAATATCCTCTTTGCAAGACTTGATCATGTTATCATCACCTGCCATAATCAAATCGTTGACATATAAAACAATAATCAACAATTTACCTTCCACCACAATATGGTATAGGTTCGCATCCTCTTCACTTTTGGTGAAGCCCAACCCGGTGAAGTAGCTACGATCCTGGTGTGCCAAGAATGAGGTGATTGCTTCAGCCCATACAACGCTTGCTTAAGTTGGCACACATGTGACTCTCGATCAAAGGTCTCAAGACCTTTAGGCTACTCAATATACACCTCTTCCTCAATCATGCCATTAAGGAAGGTTGTCTTTACATCCATCTGATGTATCTTCCAACCCATCTCATTGACAGTGCCAAAATGGCTTTGATTTATGAGTACCTTGCAACAGGAGCAAAGGTATCTTTGTAATGGATACCCTCTACCTAAGAAATTCTTTGGGCCACGAACCTGGCCTTATGTTTCTCCACACTACCATTCGCTACTTGCTTTACCTTGTAAAGCCACCAGGAACTCACCACTTGTCCATTGGTCTTGGGACCACATTCAAAACATTTTTCCTAATAATGGAGTCATACCCCTCAACCATGGCATCAAACTAAATAGGTCGTTGCGTTGCCTTCTCAAAAGAATATGGCTCCGTCTCAACACATCCGCTCATAAGAGCCATGTATATAGTGTACCTCTCACATGACCTCCTATCCCTAAGTTGTGATGTGGGTGCTCCCACATTCTCTCTCACATCCTGCAATGACCTGTCAACCTCTCTAGTGTGATTTCTGCCATCTCTAGAAGACTCTACCTCAGTGGATATCTCCACTCCCGAATCCTTTGCATGTGGCTGCTCCACATCAATATGAGGATCCTCCTTAGGAGGTAAAATATCATCAACCGCATGCAACTAAATCTCCTTATCAAGGGAACATCGCATGGCCTTATCTTCATCGAATTTGGCATCCCTATGAACCATTGTCACCTTATTGGTCAGCAGTTACACTCGATAGTTGTGAGGTGTATTAGTGTACCCCACAAAAATCCCTAACTTTGTTGTTGGCTCAATCTTCTTCCACGCATCTTTGGTCACATGGAAATATATAGATGAGCCAAAAATCTTGAAGTGACCCACATCTGGTCTCTTCCTTGAGAAAGCCTCTTCTAGTGTACTCATCCCAATAATTTGATGAGGGCTTATGTTCTGCAAATAAACAGTTGTGTTGCATGCCTTGACCCACAAGTGTAGTGGTAGGCCCTGATCATGCATCATAGCCGTGATGCCCCTAGAATGATTCTATTCTTCCTTTTGGCCACTCCATTCTATTGTGGGTTATGGGGTGTTGTCAACTCTTGTTTAATGCCTTTTGCCACACAGAAGTTAATAAACTCATTTGACACATACTCCCCACCATTATCACTCCTAAGAGATTTAACCTTCCTACCAATATCTTTCTTGACCAATTCTTTAAATTCACAAAACTTTGCAAAAGTCTAATCTTTCTTCTGCATAAAAAAGATCCAGCATTTACGAGAAAAATCATCAACAAATATAACATAATACCTGTGCTTAGTTGTGGATGCTGTTGAGAATAGTCCACATAGACCTGAATGAACTCGCTTAAGGATCGCATGTGCTTGATTTTCTTTGTCGTGAAAGGAAGGTTTGGTGAATTTTCCCAAAGTACACCCTTTGCATGTATCAACTTGTTCTAGTGTACTTTGGGAAGACTGGTAGAAATTTGTTGCATGATTTTCAAGCGCCATGATGCAAGTGACCCAATCACCTGTGCCACAATTCACCAATATCTTGGCTTTGCACCTTCTCTGCTTTTGTTCTCAAGGCAACACAATATTCCACCTCCAACTTATAGAGATTCTTCACTCGCATCCTTATCATCTTTACCTGTCCCACAACTATGTGATGAAACAACGCCTTTCCCTTACTAAATATCACATCATAGCCTCTATCCTCGAACATGGCAATAGATACCAAGTTCTTCTTCAAACCAAGAACATACATAACATCTCATAAAGTGAGGGGAGCACCCAACGCACTGGTGATGCACTGGTGCACTACTCCACTACTAGACCTCTACTAGTTCCTCCAACAGTTAGAACTAGTTTAACTTACTACAACTCAGTTAGATTGAGTTATTTAATTACAAATCCAAAGAACTCAACCTGGGCCCATAAAATTTAGGGACCACTCTACATTACTCTAGATAGACTTCCAACTCGAATTCCCTAGGTCAATTAAATCAATTTAACTTAATTAACTATTACAAGTTGCTATGAGGATAGAATTACAATTTTAATTCACAATTTAATTCAAGGACAAATTAAATTGGAATTTCTTGTTGCTATTTTTAACGTTTTGAGGGTCATATTCTTCATTGTGGCACCCATGGACCTCATTAGGCCTCTTACAGGGCCCTACGACATGTATAGATTATTATTTGACCTCTTGAGAGGCTTACTCTTTCATTGATGAGCTAGTTTGGTGGTCTTGTCACCTAAAAGTTGAATTATTAGAACATTATTTTATTTTTTGGGGTTTATGTAGGCCAAGGAGGCTAATTCGAACTCCTAATTTGTGTATAAATACAAGTGATATGAGTTCATTTTCTCATCATCACTTTGGATTGGATCTATTCTCTCTCTTGATAATTTCACACTTTTTCTAGAGGATGAATTGGAGCTTTATGGATGAATTTTGATGTGTGGATATTAGTCTATCTTATCTTGAAGCTTCTCTTTTGTCAATTGTAGATGGTTGGCTATAATATGTTACATTTAAGTACATTCTTTTAAATGTTATTCTTGTTTTATTTTTTCATACACATTGGAATGGGATTTACACTATTTCTAGGGTTAATTGTTGCATGCATTTACTGCTTAAAATTGTGGAATTATGTCTCTGTTATAACATTTCTCAATGTATGGGCCATGTAATGTGAACATAATATCCTAGGGGTAATTATACCAAATAATTTGACCTTGATAATCCATCTCCTTTTCACATCAAAGTATAAAAGCTCAAATATTTATTCTCCTTGACTTACAAGGCTAGCGAAGTGGTCTTAAGGCCTCCTTGACTAAGAATCAAGAATCCCAATCATATTTCATCATAGACTTCATTATCCCAAGACTAAGACACTGATCTACCAAGAGGTGGTCACCAAAAATCACATCCTTTCACCTTCATTCAGGTCTAGCCAAGTTGGGGCACTTAGGGCATCAATTTCCCAACAAGATAGCCCTCCAAAAAGTTTTATCTCTTAAAGTCTCCTATGCTGGTGTTTCCTCAAGGTCTGCTTCAATTTTGAATCCATTCCGATGGTGGAGTTGGGAGAAAAGCCAAGCCCTAGCTCCAGGATCAAACTTTGCTTTAACATCCCCAAGGCTAGTGCCTCATAAGATCAAATCAACACCTTCAAGTGAAAAATATTTCTTTTATCCTTTTCCCACCTTATCTTGGGTAAGGACTTCATTGGTTTCCATATTCATTCCTCTTATCTCAGACCGAGTCCACTTGGTCCTGTGTAGTCCCATTCCTTTGAAAAGATAATTCTTCAAGAACCATCCAGGATACCAATTACAATAAGGATTTTAGGGATTAGGAAATTACTTCATAAGTCATATCTCATAAACCCAGCCCTTAAATCCTCCCTTCCTTTCCCTAGAAGACATTGTACCTTGCTTAACAAGCAAGCAAGCCTTATCTTTCTAACTCTTCTAGGAAAGGGATTGTTAGGGTCACTCACAATCATTTCATTGACTTATCCTTCATTGGTGACTCCATAATATACTGGGTCTCCTCCTCTCAGTTGAAGTCCATAAATAGATGGGAGCCTTAGCTAAAGTGACAGTGGGCTAAGTCTCCATTTGTTTCCCTTGGCATAACATTTCCCTTTTAGGATCCCCTGCTAGTTTGAGCGGTAACAGGGACAAAAATGACATTTTGACTCAAAACAAAATTTCCTTTCTCACTTTATTTTCAAATTCCAAATGACACTTCAAGACTTATGCCAAATACTCTTTTGACTTGACAAACCCTATAAGCATGAAGAACATGCTTGACCTAGTGACAAATAAACTTTGAGCATGAAACCCATCCTTAAAACTATAATTCTTTTTTTCTTTTTTTACAAATATATACAAAATCATAAGTAGAAAGATAATTATGATGACATAATCTAGTTACATTTTCCAACATGACGATGAGGGAGTAGTACAAATCCCTAATAGAGAACAATACACAGGAATCAATCCCTTTTCCACCCAATAGGAAACTTGTTAGATGTAAATGGATTTATAGGACCAAGAGGGTTGTTGATGGGATGATAAAAAAGTAAAAAGGTTAGTTGATACATAAAGGATTCTCACAAGCACAAGACATTGACTATGATGAGAATCTTGCACTGGTAGCTAAGATGGACTCCATTTAGTTAGCTCTAGCTATTGTAGTAGCTAGAAAGTGGGAGGTACAATATATAGATGTTAGGAGTGTTTTATTACATGAAAATCTTGATGATGGGATATATATGGAGCAATGACAAAGGTATGTGAAATATCATTCATTAGTGTGCAAGTTGAAAAAATCTTTGTATGGTCTTAAGCACAAACCTTGAGCATGGTATTCAAAGATGGATTCTTACCTTATCACATAGGGTTTACTTAGATGCAAGTTAAATCCTAATGTGTATATGTTGATATACTAATTAACTCTTATTGATAGTACTCCATTTAGATGATTTTTCCATTATAGGGAGTTCAACCTCCTCCATTAATACAGTGAATTCCACTTTGCATGACATTTTGCTATGATATATATGGGACTCTTACTGTATTTCCTTGATCTTGAAAATAACAAAATTGATCCAAGAATAAATATGTCTCAATTTAAGTATGTTAGGGACATTATCGACAAATTTCAAATGACAGATTGCAAGATAACTCCAACCTCCTTCCTTTTAGGGATTAAGCTAAAAGACAATGGTATTACACCTTTGGTTGACTCTACTAGGAATTGAAAATTAGCTGGGAATCCTTTATACCTTACTCATGTTGAAAAGTGTGCAACAAGAAATGCTAAATCTAAAAAGTGCTAAAATAGAATTGCTAAAAAATAGCACTTCTAAAAATAGCAGTTTGGCCAATGAGCATTTTGGCCACCTTGGGTGAGAGGTGAAACTGCTAAAAATAACATCTTCTAAAAATAGCATTTTTGGGTCCCTCCATTTATAGCAGTCCCTGGTCTATCTATAGGAAGTAAATCAAATTTGGTCTTACCAGTAGTTGGGAATATTAATTAATTAATTCTCCATGAGTTAATTAGTTAAGGAAAAGCAAACTTGAAGTCTTTGTGAGAACATGCAATTATTTTCTCCACTAATTGGGGAATGTGTCCTTGATTTACTCCACTAATTGAGGAATTAAGGATGAGTTCTATATTGAGAGGATCGGTTGACTTAGTTTAACTTAGTCAAGTTTAGTTAGATTAATTTAACAAGTTGTTAAATAATGAGATATAGTTTGTTGATGCTTGCATGCATGTGACAACTATTATTTTCAGATAACTGTGTATTCACTCATGGATAACTGATGCATGTTACTTCAGATAGAGACCCAGTTGAGACCAGAGAAGGGACAATGCATTATCAATTGGATGAATATTTTTCCTATAAAGGAAGCTCATCCATGATGAGGATTTATCTCCTTTAGGTTTGTGCAGTTAGGTCAGAGGTTAGTGAGTGTGTGAAGAGGCCAATTCACACATGTGGCAGCACTGGACCCCAAGGAAACTGCACAGGGAAATAGGAGGCTTGGAGGATAGAGGAGAAGGTTTGTGAGAAGCCTTTGACTGTCTATGAGCAGCAAAGGTACTGAAGAGAGAGCACGATAGCTTGTCAGCTGATTCCTTTTGTAATCTAGACTACATTTCCACTTGTATGATAATACACAGATGGGGTTTTAGGTAGCTGCCAAAAGAATTCTTAGACAATTGTGGAGGAGCCACGATTGGTGCAGCAACTTCAAGAGGTTGTGGAGCAGCCACAACAGGGGAAGCTGAGTGGAGATCGAGTAGAGACATCTACTCATGCGGAGACCTCCAGCAGGGGGAAACTTCGAGCCAGGTGAGCAGAGGGATCGCATGCAGGCATACCTCCAGGTAGGAGGTGGGGCAATGTGGAGTGATCGTCCCAAGGAGGAGGGGCAGGATCGTTGAGGTACCCAACCTCTTGGATGAGACCTTGCTACGGGAGCCCCGATGTGGAGTAGTAGGAACTGACTGATTGGTTAGAGACAGATGCAGATGAAGCGGAAAAGAGAGCTACAGTGCAGGGAATCCGAGGACAGTGCAGAGCATGCAAGATGCAACAATGTGAGAGGCACAAGTGTGTTGGACAATGCAGGGTAGCAAATATAAGGGTGCAACTGTGCTAGATTCATGGAGATGTTGCAATAGTGCAGAGGTCAGAGAGGGAGCACTTATCAACAACAGGTAGAGCTTCAACATCAGAGTATGTTTCTAGCCCAACAGAGAGGTCAGTTGGGAGTTTTTTTGTTCTGAGTGTTGCTGGAGCAACCACACTTGGTAGATGTGTTGCATGCAGAACATTCCAGAGTTACAGGATCGGGTTCGAGAGGAAGCCTTTCTTGTTAAGAGGATGTGTTGAAAAGTGTGCAACAAGAAATGCAAAATTTAGAAAGTGCTAAAAATAGAGCTGCTAAAAATAACACTTCTAAAAATAGTAGTTTGGTCAATGAGAATTTTGGCCACCTTGGGTGAGAGGTGAAACTGCTAAAAATAGCATTTCTAGGTCCCTTCCTATTTATAGCAGTCCCTAGTCTATCTATAGGAAGTAAATTCGAATTTGGTCTTACCAGCAATTTGGAATATTAATTAATTAATTCTCCATGAGTTAATTAGTTAAGGAAAAGCAAACTTGAAATCTTTGTGAGAACATGCAATTATGTTGGGTCCCTATAATACTAGTGATTACCCCATTACTATTGTAGTTATACCCCTTATTAATATTGTTTTGCCCTTATTGCCCCCATATTGTTATTACTGTGCCCCATAGAATCCCTCTATTGTTATTTTTGTGGCTTTATATTATTATTGTTAGGTCGGCTGGTTTATATTGTTACTCCTTAGACTCCTATATATAGAAAGGAGGTTTTGTCATTTGAATCATCCAAGAATTGTTCATTTATGTAATGTAAAGGAGGTTGCCCCCTCGAAGAGGCTGAATTCTAAGGCGTTGATCTATCTTTTCTATCTTTTCTTGAGCTGGTTTCATAACAAATTATTTCTCCACTAATTGGGGAATGTGTCCTTGATTTACTCCACTAATTGAGGAATTAAGGATGAGTTATATATTGAGAGGATCAGTTGACTTAGTTTAACTTAGTCAAGTTCAGTTAGATTAAATTAACAAGTTTTTAAATTAATGAGATATAATTTGTTGATGCTTGCATGCATGTGACAGCTATTATTTTTAGATAACTGTGTATTCACTCATGGATAACTAATGTATGTCAGTTCAGACAAAGACCCAGTTGAGATCAAAGAAGGGACAATGTACTATCAGTTGGATGAATATTCTTCCTATAAAGGAAGCTCATGCATGATGAGGATTTATCTCCTTTAGGTTTGTGCAGTTAGATCAGAGGTTAGTGAGTGTGAAGAGGCCAATTCACACAAGTGGCAGCACTGGACCCCAAGGAAACTGCACAAGGAAATAGGAGGCTTGGAGGACAGAGGAGAAGGTTTTTGAGAAGCCTTTGACTATCTATGAGTAGCAGAGGTACTGAAGAGAGAGTAGGATAGCTTGTGAGCTGATTCTTTTTGTAATCCAGACTATATTTCCACTTGTATGATAATACAAAGATGGGGTTTTAGGTAGGTGCCAAAAGAAGTTTCAGACAATTGTGGAGGAGCCACAATTGGTGCAGCAACTTCAGGAGGTTGTGGAGCAGCCACAGCAAGGGAAGCTGAGTGGAGATCGAGTAGAGACATCTACTCATGCGGAGACCTCTAGTAGGGGGAAACTTCGCTAGGTGGGCGAAGGGATCACATGCAGGCATACCTCCAGGTAGGAGGTGGGGCGATGTGGAGTGATCGTCCCAAGGAGGAGGGGTAAGATCCTTAAGGTACCCAACCTCTTGGATGAGACCTTACTATGGGAGCCCAGATGTGGAGTAGCAGGAACTGACTGATTGGGTAGAGATAGATGTAAATGGAGCGGCAGAGAGAGCTACAGTGCAGGGAATCTGAGGACAGCATAGAGCATGCAGGCTGTAGCAATGTGAAAGGCACAAGTGTGTTGCACAGTGCAGGGTAGCACAGAGAAGGGTGCAACAATGCTAGATGCATGGAGATGTTGCAGTAGTGCAGAGGTCAGAGAGGGAGCACTTGTCAACAACAGGTAGAGCTTCAACATCAGAATATGTTTCTAGCCCAATAGAGAGGTCAGTTGAGAGTTTTTTTGTTCCAAGTGTTGTTGGAGCAACCACACTTGGTAGATGTGTTGCATGCAGAACATTCCAGAGTTATAGGATCAGGTTCGAGAGGAAGCCTTTCTTGTTGAGAGGGAGTGTTGAAAATTGTGCAACAAGAAATGCTAAATTTAGAAAGTGCTAAAAATAGCACTTCTAAAAACAACAGTTTGGTCAATGAGCATTTTGGCCACCTTGGGTGAGAGGTGAAATTGCTAAAAAGAGCATTTCTGGGTCCCTTCCTATTTATAGCAGTCCCTAGTCTATATATAGGAAGTAAATTCGAATTTGGTCTTACCAACAGTTTGGAATATTAATTAATTAATTCTCCATGAGTTAATTAGTTAAGGAAAAGAAAACTTGAAGTCTTTGTGAGAACATGCAATTATTTCTCCATTAATTGGGGAATGTGTCCTTGATTTACTCCACTAATTGAGGAATTAAGGATGAGTTCTATATTGAGAGGATCAGTTGACTTAGTTTAACTTAGTCAAGTTCAGTTAGATTAATTTAACAAGTTATTAAATTAATGAGATATAGTTTGTTGATGCTTGCATGCATGTGACAACTATTATTTTTAAATAACTGTGTATTCACTCATGGATAACTGATGCATGTCAGCTCAGACAGAGACCCAGTTGAGATCAAAGAAGGGAGAATGTACTATCAGTTGGATGAATATTTTTCCTATAAAGGAAGCTCATCCATTATGAAGATTTATCTCCTTTAGGTTTGTGCAGTTAGATCAGAGGTTAGTGAGTGTGTGAAGAGGCCAATTCACACAGGTGGCAACACTGGACCCCAAGGAAATTGCACAAGGAAATAGGAGGCTTGGAGGATAGAGGAGAAGGTTTGTGAGAAGCCTTTGACTGTCTATGAGCAACAGAGGTACTAAAGAGAGAGCATGATAGCTTGTGAGCTGATTCTTTTTGTAGTCCAGACTATATTTCCACTTGTATGATAATACAGAGATGGGGTTTTAGGTAGGTGCTTTCCCCAGGTAAATTCATATGTGTTATGTGCGATTGATTCCTTCTTATCAGTTATATGCGTTCTTATTGATGTTGCTCATGGTTGATTAAGCTTCTGCTAAATTGTTTGTAGACGTAGATCAAGTGTTTTGCTTTAGTACATTGCATTACCAAGTGATCTACAGGTGGGAAATTTCTACATGGTATTAGAGCTAGATGATTTGTAGAAAAAATCTACAAAATTCTACAACTCATTCTCAACATAGCATCTCTTATGTAGTAGGAATAGTTTCCTGTGTACATGTAGGAGCCACATGAGCTATAGTAAAATGCATAGATTAATTTCTCAAATACGTTAAAGGGACTAATAGCTTTGGTTTACACTATGCGATAGGGTCTTCCTTAGATATTGTTGGATACATAGACTCAAATGGGATGGTGATGGCATATATCACAATTCCACCTTAGCATATGTTCTCTACCTTCAATTCAATCCAATATGTTGGTTAAACAAGAAGTAGTCAACTATTCCTTTATCATTAATAGAGACAATGTATGGGGATTCAATGGACATTAGGTCCACATATGACCATTTTTCCTGACTTACTAGACATTCCCTACCATTTGGGATCATACTTTATTTTATTTTTTCTATTTTTAGTAAGTTTTTTTTAATTGGGGGTGCCACCTAGGATGAAATGTGGTAGTGACTAGGAAATGACATGGATGTTTCATATCCACTAGTGTGCATTACCTTATCCATATGGTCCTTTATCACCAACACACACTTCCTCTCTTATTTTGGGACATTGCCTTATGTGTAACCTTATTGATCTGTAAACTACCATGTATATTCTACTAGACAATTTATCACCATAGATCTATTAAAATAAACCAAAATCCATACTATGAATGGTTAATTCATTTTAGATTCTATTTTTGTTATTATTGTTTTGTCATTTCTACATGCAATAGATAATATGTAGAGAAAAGAGAACTAATGAACACAAAGACATGCTCTAGGAAACCATTACAAGAGAAAACCCACTTGGAAGGTGACACTGCTCTTCTCTCTTTTATTTATAATAGATATAGAAATTAATAGAATTTTTCTAATACTGATGAAATCGAACTAAAATCAAGACATTACAAATTTCATCTACTATTATGGGGAAAGGAAATCACAATTTAGAAATACATGTAATGACATGCAACCATCAAAACCAAAAGAACACAATGTTTATAAGGGAACCCAACTGGGAAAAACACCTCCATTGCTTTGCATTAATTCAGATGAAAATGCTCTGGCAAACACCTAGCTAATTTAAGCCTCAACCAACCTCCTATTTCCTTGCGCAATCCTGGATGAATTAACCCCTAGAAAATATGAGAATTCCCTACTTCATTGTGCAATAACTTGAGGAATTGATCACTTGCTCAACGCAAAAGCACTATACACTCAACAATATACAAATATAAATACAAACATGCCTTTTCCTCCACTTCAACTAGGAAATTCAAATTCCATGCATGTTTGTGTTTATTTTTAGCCAATTGACTAGTTAACTGAGATATCAATGAGTTAACAACAATCTTAACTACTCAACTAGCCTTCAACTGGCTCAATTAGTGGCTAAATATCAATTTACTAAGTAAATATCATGTCACTCTAGCTAATTGAAATCCAAGCCATCCTGCTGATGTGGAAAATCGAATTACTCAATTTGACTAAGTTGTTATCTAGGAAATTCCTTCTGCGGATAGAAGTGATTCCTCTAGTCCAATAAGTGGATCTAGTAACAATTGAAAGAAATACATGCAAAACTCTCCTAGTTTAAATCAGAATGACATGAGAGAGGAAATATGGCCTACCTCACTCCTATGCAGTTGCTTTTCGATGTCGACCTCGATCTCCTCACTTCCAAGCTTGATCCTCACTATCCTGTTGTAAATGGATACCTACAAGAGAGATCAAATAAAGGCAACAAAGGAAAAACATAGCATATGCATTCTAATGTAAACCATATGACAAATCAAGGAGCATCATACTAAGTAGTCATTTACACACTTATGGAAAGTAAACATGCATTGTATTAATATAAATATAAGAAGGAATCATACAACCACTGCCTTGATGTTGGAAGCCTCCTTTAGGATGGGTTTCCAAGTCCAAGCCAAGACTTCTCAAGCTCTCCTTTCTCCTTCTCAAATTGGCACAATTAAGCACAATTTAGTAGCAGTGTGACCAATCTAGTCTGACCAACCATTTGAGGGTGTAAGAGAATGCATTTATATTGAAGGATAGGGAGTTAGGGATCCACAAAAGGGGGAATAAGGTACACATCTTAAGGGGAATATCCCTAAAGGTAGGATCAAGGACTCAAAATGGGACAACTCGACCATATTCTTATTCAACAATAACTAGCTTATTGTTATTGAGGCTTCCAGTAAGAGAAGCTTTTGCTCCATTTTTGGAGAAACTTCTTGAAGAGGATCAACATGCTTTTTCACTATAATTCCCACAATGACATCGCTAGAAACTAGTTATGCATAGGGTTACCAACACAAATTTTACTGGTAACTATAATGTTGGGCTTGCAAATAGGGTTTTTTGACAAGCTCTTCTAGAATTACTTCAAGGAATTTCTTCTTCTTTTCTCCAGGGATGCTCTGATCAATGTTTTTCATGGTGAATTCATTGACAACTCTTGTCACTTTTCGACATTTTGGGCAAAGTTCGACAAATTAGGGTATGAGACAGGGAGTGAACAAATTACTGTATAATATATGCCCCAAAAGCATGAAGTCAGAACATGAAGTGATGGCTGAAGTGCTTTACAAGTCAAGGCAAAGACTTTCGAGAACTACTGTCAGGAGACCTGGAAATCAACCATAATACGCCATATATGACATATCTAAGTAGGCATTTAACAACACATGAATCCATGGCATGGATTCAACCATCTGACTAGAAAGGATCATGTGTATGGATCCACGGCATGGACGCAACCATCTGACTAGAAAGGATCATATGTATGGATCCACGGCTTCGATACAACCATCCTAACTAGAAAGGATCATGTATACAATCATGAATACTAAATAAATCCATGCAAATTGGATATATTATATAAAATCCAAGGTCTTCAGATCCTTTGTCCCAATCCAACTAAAGTATGAATCTAACCATGCGAATAGACGTGTTGAAGTCGAACATGGTAGAAATCACCTGATTATGGTCAATGAAGTAAATCGTTAATAGATAGGAGAGAAACCACAAATAGTGACAATGGTTCTCAAGGTACAACACCACAATCTATAAGTGTGAATAAGAAAACTGAAGTTGAATGCTCGCAGAATCACTCGATCAAAGGCCAATGATATGAAACTGTCGTCGAATGTGAAGAACGTACCATTGAGGCATGCAAGCTCCAAGGTACTAAAAGGGAGTTTCTAGATCATCTTCCTGGATAATGAGTTGAAGTCGAGAGGAGGTGATCCATTGAAGGAAGGACATAATGTTTCCCACATCATTGACACAAGACAAAGGACTTCATAAATCTGGTGAGAGTGATTTAGGATTGTAGTAGAGAAGGTCAAATGGAGTATAAGAGGTTTGAATTTACATACGAAACTTCTCTTGAACATATTGGCGACACGACTCTAGAGTTTGGCAACATTTGACTCAAAATGGGATCAATGGTCATGATGGCGATAAGTAATGATCAAATGAGGGGCAAATGGATTTCCCAAACATAGGAAGGCAAGTGACTAAGTGAGAATATCCCAAACTCGACACAAAATGAAAATGAGTGTCATGTTCAAGAGTGACATGTTTCCTTTCATACAAAATACAAGACACATTTACTTCCATTCCCCCCCCTGATATTTCTAGTGAGTACCTCTTTATTTTTAATCACAAGCTTGAAGAGAATACCATATGCTTGTCAATAAGTTCATCCTTCAGATGAATCCTAGTAAGTTTAACAAGCCCTAGGAAGGAGTAGGTCAGTCTCGTCATGGTGATAAGTCCTTTGTTGTTTTAGTTTTACGAGTCTGATGGAGGGTTAACTTGACATATTTTTCATGTTTAGAGAGTTTGAAAAAGAGGTGGAAAAGAAAACTCCAAAGGTCCCTTTTTTTATATAGTCTCTCGAATCTGAAAAGGTAGAAAACAATATTCAAGTGAACCTCTTAGCCATGTTCGACTAAGGTATTACTTTTTCGTAGCTAGTCTATCTCAACTTGGAAAAGGATTAAACTTATATTGAGTAGAGGTCTTTTCATTTACTTTAACGAGTTAGAAAAGACAAGTTCTCAACAATATTTTCATATTTTGAGAGTCTTAAAAGAGATGAAAGAGGACTGTACCTAGAGGAACGACTTGCATAAATGGACAACAACTAGTTCTGGTCATGATGGAACTGCTCAAAACATGTAAAGGTCAAGAGGCTAGCTAATAAGACCACTCATGCCATATCTTCCTCAAGCAAGAGTAAAACAACCAAGTGAAAGCGTATGATCAACCAAAGAGATGGTGACGATGGAATGAAAAAACCAAGGCTGATATGAAAAAAAATGGCTGATAAAATGACAATCATGAGAGGTAAAGTGGGAATGATTTCATTTTTACACAAGCTTGAAACACAGGAAACTATGCTTGAGCATACTTTAAGATAGTTTCATTTTTTCACAAGCTTGAAACACGAGAAAAAACTATGCTTGGATTTGGTTTCATCTTTACACAAGCTTGAAATGGAAACAAACTATTCTTGGACTTGGTTTCATTTTTACACAATCTTGAAACAAAGATAAACTATGCTTGATATAAGTTTGCATGCCCCAGCATAATGACTCAATTTGAGGTACATGCCCCCCAAGCTTCATTTCATTCACCTAAGTAAACTACTACCTACTGACAGGTGGATGGAATGAAGGTTCACTTATGAGATCAAGTGAAAGACTCAATTGGGAATTTACGAGATCTAAACAAAGACTCAAATTGGAAGGGGATTTGTTTCATTTTTTAACGATCATGACACAAGAAAAGAACCATGCTCATGACACCTTGTTTCATTTTTTAACGAGGCTGACAAAGTAAAATAACTATCCTCATGGGGGCCTATTTCATTTTTTAACAAGGTTGACATAGTAAAAGAACTATCCTCATGGGGACCTATTTCATTTTTTAATGAGGTTGACATAGTAAAAGAACTATCCTGATGAGGACTTATTTCATTTTTTAACGAGGTTGACATAATAAAATAACTATCCTCATGGAGACCTTTATCATGGACTATAAGAGACCATGGCTTTGAAGAGGTTCTCATCAGATGGGAGAACAACACTCTGGAAGGGATACATGTCAAGGGATCTAATGGAAAGATCAGGCTCCAATGCCCCTAGTACATGACGCACTATATCACTAGCTAGCTCATTAGTAGACACAAGCACGAAACATGTGGCCACATAATTAACTTGTGGCGGGGGTGATACCACTTGCATACAAGGACCATTTAGGGAAGATGGTTGATCAAGAGTCAAATTAGGACCAATGAACAAAAGTTGATCATTGGCCACAATTATTCCTTCATGCAGGAAACATATGATATGAAAGAGAGAAGAGACAAGAGCTCACATGACATAAATATAGTCACAACCGAGGAGTAAATTAAAATCTAAAGGGACTTGGACAATCATCACATTGAGATACGCGATATTTCCTCCCAAAGTAATATGCAACTTAGGAAGGATCCCTAACAGTTGACTAGTTCCTCTGTTAAAAGCTAACAGTTAAGAGTAATGGGCATAAGTTGTGGAGAACCTAAAGCTTCCCAAGAAGTTGAAGACATAATACTAACAGATGCACCTTCATCTATGATTGTGCTAGGTACGGGTATATGATAAGCATGTACTGTGATCTGAAAGGGCACATAGGAAGAAAGACGATATCTTTCCATTCGAATCCAATCAAAGAAAATGACTAAACTACATGGAGGGGGTGCCATCGGAATGGGAGAATTTCCCCCTTATGTTACAGGAATAAGAGGATCAACCCCCTGGATCATGGGAATAGGAGGATTGTCCACTTGTATCATGGGAACAAGAGGATTTCCCCCTAATCATTTGGAATTTGAAGAAACCAAAAGAACCTGAGAAGTATGAACTTCACTCTATACAGGATGGATATGATCGACTAAAAGTGGAATCGGGTCAACCATTTTCTCAACCAATGGTTGGTTGGGAACATATTCATGGGATTCAACCTCAGAGAGAGTGTATTGACCAGAGATGAGTTTTGATCAATCACTTGATCAACTAGGGGAGGATCAAGGGAAAGCTTCTGATATAACCAATCAGAAGACGAGGTTGAGAAGCGGTAAGGTTATCCAACACTTCCGAGGCTTCATCCATACGAGGAAAAAGTTGAATAGGATGATTCCCTTCACATAACCTACAAGGAAATTTGAATTTTCCCTTTCTTCCATGGGATTTACTGTCACTAGTTGAAGGTTTATCGCCAACATGATATCCAGAGGTTGATGACGAAGGTCAATGTGAACCTGTGGACCACACTTCTGATATCTCAGGAATACCAGGACATTCTCGAAGAAGGTGGTCACCCTTACAAAGGTTGCAATGGAATTTCACTTGACGGGGTTGATTGGAATATTTTTCAACATCAGTTACATCTATAGCAATGGTCATTTGGTTGGCCCTTTTCTTATTTCTCATCTTCTTAATCTTCCTTTTATTCTTCTTCTTATCCACCTGGTTACTAGCTTGCAGGATTTCATTAGACGAAGAGGAAGAAGAGAAAGAAGACCGAAAATGAAAAGAAGGAAAAGCGTCAACTTTAGGCTCAACTAGAGGTTGATACTTTTCAATTGGAGGAGAGCCTAATTGAGGAGAATTTTGGACATTCAAAACTATATGGGTCGAAAATAACCAAACTGGAAAATCAATGGTAAACTCAGGAAGGGACAAAATTTCCATATAGGGAGCACCAACATTTCCAAAATAAGGAAAAGGAATAGGATTCCCGTCAGAGGGGTTTCCTTAGTTGGTAGATTCAGAGACTACTGCCATTAGTCTCAACCTAAGATATACTAAGTAGTATTTCCACAGGAAGGATATTATTCGACGGTCAATTAAAATTAGAAATTAACAACAAATAAATCAAAAAGGGGTAACTAGGCATAAAGGTTTACCAAGCAATCGTGAACTGCAATATACACCTTGGTGAACCAAGGACTTAACATACAACAACCAATCTCCGCAAATGTTGTGTTTGGTATATTACAATATACAAGGCGGTAGACTTGGTTACCTATGGATGGATAACAACCTATATGGGGCTCCTCAACGGTACATGGGAATTCAGTCTATGGTAGTGTTGTTTAATGCATAACCGTTCGATGAGAGCGTTCCTTTATACTTACGATGTGTGGAATGCCTCCGATATGCTCAAAGTATTGGTGAACGATCCTATACACTTTCTACGTGAAACGAGATTTCACCTTCGAGATACAATCCTAGAAGATAACGACAACTCCTACTTTTAACAATGTCGGAACACGCCTCTAGCCTAGACCTCTAAATGTTTACATTAAGTTCGAAATGCTTCTTAGGTTAATTGAGGTAAATTTTAAGTTTATCTTCAATTCAGTTTCAGTTTTAAGGCTCAAAATGATGTCACCTAAACACGTATTATGCAACTATCATAAGAAAATGATTCTTTTCATTTTAATGAAAGATAAACTAGTAAGGGAAGAGATTTCAAACAATGATGCAACAAACAATAGTGAAGCAAATAAAGTGCCCCTAACTAGCTCTTTCACTTTTCACTTTCCAAATGCAACCACCAAAAGCAAAATGATTTCAATTTTTCTTTCAGTGAATGAGAATGCACTTGATGCACTTTCAATTTTCAATCACTAAACCATGTAATTGATGTCCAATGATAAATATCAAAAAATGAATTTTCAATGCAATGTGATCTAATGCACTTTTATGAAAAGTAAATTATGAGATGCAAACTAAATGAATGCAAAATCAATTTCCTTATGACTGCAAAAGAACTACTACTGGTCAATCAACAAAAAATCAGATTTTTCCCACTCATACAAGCAACCAAAAACTATTTTAATTGACTCAAAGTATGAAATACATTTTTACCACTTCAAGCATGAGATAAACTTTTGCACAACACAAAGAAATTGAAGGAAAACAGACAAGATCTGATGCACAAAAAACAGGGAAATGATCTCAGAGATCAAGACACACTAGAGTTAGCAAAAACCCTACAAATTCTCAATTTTAAGGATCAACACCACTTGACATAGCAAAACCTGTGTTGATAGGGTCATCAACACTACAGTTCACTGCAAAATCTGTGCTCAAAGCACTACTTTACACAGCAAAATCAATGTTGGACGAGAAACTGGACCAGTGCGGGAAGACAGGGTTTCTAGTGCGACTACACTGGAAAAATCAGTGCTATCAGCGCAACTATAACTAATAAAATGGTTCCGATCAAGGAAATTTTAGGAAAAACAAGTACATATTGAGAAAAACCCTAGACTTGATACCCTAAATGATCGACTACTCAAAGCACAGACTCAAAAGCAATCAAAACCAAAGATCATTGAAAGGTGGCTAAACTAACCAAAAAGGCCAAATGCAAAAGGAGGGTTTAAAGGGCTATAGGCTCCCTAGTGGAGTCGCCAAATTGTTATCTAGGGAATACCTTTATGGATATAAGCGATCTCTCTAGTCCATGAATGGATCTAATAACAATTGAAACAAATATATTCAAAACTCTCCTGGTTTAAATCAAAATGACATGAGAGAGGAAATATGGTCTACCTCACTCATATGCATTCACTTTTCGATGTCGATCTCAAGCTCCTCACTTCCAAGCTCAATCGTCGCTATCCTATTGTGAATGAATACCTACAAGAGAGATCAAATAAGGACAACAAAGGAAAAACATAACATATGCATTCTAATGTAAACCATTTGACAAATCAAGGAGCATCATACTAAGAAATTTACATGCTTATGGAAAGTAAACATGCATTGTATTAATAATAAATACAAGAAGGAACCATATAGCCACTACCTTGATGTTGGAAGCCTCCTTCAGGATGGGTTTCCAAGTCCAAGCCAAGACTTCTCAAGCTCTCCTTTCTCCTTCACAAATTGGTACAATTAGGCACAATTTAGCAGCAGCATGACCAATCTAGTCTGATCAACCATTTGAGTGTGTAACGAAATGTATTTATAGGAAAGGAGAGGGAGTGAGCAATCCACAAAAGGGGGAAGAAGGTACACATCTTAACGGGAAGATCCCTAAAGGTAGGATCAAGGACTCAAAATGGGAGAACTCGACCATAACCTTATTCAACTATAACCATCTCATTGTTCTCGAGGCTTCTAGTAAGAGAAACTTCTGCTCCATTTTTGAAGAAACTACCTGAAGAGGACCAATGTACTTTTTCACTATAATTCCCGTGCTAACAGCACTAGACACCAGTTGTGCAGAGGGTTACCAACACAAATTTTACTGGTAACAATAGTGTTGGGCTTGCAAATAGGGTTTTTGGACAAGCTCTTCCAAACTTACTTCAAGGCATTTCTTCTTCTTTTCTTCAGGGATGCTCTGATCAGTGTTTTTCATGGTGAATTCATTGACAACTTTTGTCACTTTGTGACATTTTGGGAAAATTTCAAGAGCTCAGGGTATGAGATAGGGAGTGCAAAAAATTACTGTATAACATAAGGCACATGTCAAATTGAGCCTTTTCTTGCTACATTTCTAACACTCCCTCTTAGCAAGAAAAGGGCTCTGCACAACCCCAATCTAACTACTATGGAATCTATTGTAGCACTACCTCTCACTTTTGTTGTTTCTACTGTAGCAAGTGTAACTGAGAAGCATCCAAAATACTGAATCACCTGTGTCTCTACAACTATCTACTAGGAAAACTACATTGTTGTTGATTCTGCACTGTCCCTTCTGCACTGCTATCAACACTACTATGTGCTCCTCCACATATGACTGCACCCACTGACACTGATCCTTCTGAAATGAATATTGTGGGCCCCTGTAGCAAGGTAATGATCCATGAGAAAGTATACTGCAACTGTTACTACTCTCCTATGGATCTTGCCCAATTTTTGCAACTATGGGAATCCATTACAATATTAAGCCCATAGAGTATTGTTATAAACATTGTTCAAATATAACCAACTTTATTGCAATGTGGAAGATTCGGTCCACAAACAAGCATTATTGTTTCAAATGTTTTTGTGTAATCCATGTTGTTTCATTAGCTAGTTAATCTAGTTATCTTCAGTTAATCGAGCACTCGAGTCATTCCAACCATCTAGTTGATTCCTTTGAACACTCAACCAACTCTTTCTCTAGTTGACCATTCAACTGACATGTTGACCATTCAATTGATTGCATAGTCGATTGTTCTACTAGTTAACCACTCGACTAACTATATCCTATTAGTCAAAACCATTCAATTAATTGTCTCTAGAAGAGTCCATAGGTGTGATGAACCAACATAACTATAGGTTCTAACATGACTAAGTAGGGAATCACAAATTTGTAAGAGCTCTTAGGAATTAAGGGCACATCTACCTATTATTTGATCTTGCTAACTTTAGCATTCTTATTTTGAGGGGGGTTTTTGTTCCCATTGGTTTATCCCTCTTTACCTCACTTTTTTACATATTTTATTGTACAAGAGTAATTAGCATAGCTGATAATTGTTAGGAATCATTCATTATGCACACTCCTCGATTGTGCTTCATGGGGTGTTGGGGCAAATGCACACCTGGGGCCTTATACATACATAATTACGTCCATAAATGACCAATTTTCTTGATTTACTAGGCATTCCCTACCATTTGGGATCATCTTTTATGTATTTATTTTTCTATTTTTAATAAGTTTTTTTAAACCAGGGGTGCCACCTAGGATGACATGTGGTAGTGACTAGGCAATGACATGGATGTTTCATATCCACTAGTGTGCATCACCTTATCCACAAGGTCCTTTATCACCAACGCAAATTTCGTCTCTTATTTTGGGACATTGCCTTATGTGTAACCTTATTGATCTATACACTACCATGGATATTCTATTGGAAAATTTGTCACCATATATCTATTAAAATAAACTAAAATCCATACTAATGGTTAATTCATTTTAGATTCTATTTTTGTTATTATTGTTTTGTCGTTTATGCATGCAATAGATAATGTAGAGAATAGAGAACCAAAATGAACACCAAGACATGCTCTAGGAAACCATTACAAGAGAAAACCCACTTGGAAGGTGACACTGCTCTTCTCTCTTTTGTTTGTAATAGATATAGAAATTAATAAAAATTTGCTACTACTGATGAAATCAAACTGAAATCAAGAGATTACAAATTTCATCTACTACTATGAGGAAAGGAAATCACAATTTAGAAACGCATGCAATGACATGCAACCATCAAAACCACAAGAACATAATGATTTACAAGGGAACCCAACTGGGAAAAACCTTGCGCTAATTTGCATTAATTCAGATGAAAATAGAAACAATTACAATGTCTTGCTTCAAATCTGAAGCACACCCTGCATTGTAATCCTGTTCTCCTGCGTCATGACTTGCTCAGTGAAAAAAGAACTATACACTCAACAATATACAACTATAAATACAAACATGCCTTTTCCTCCGCTTCAACTAGGAAATTTGAATTCCATGCATTATTGTGTTTATTTTTAGTTGATTGAGAGATCGGTGAGTTAACAACAATCTTCACTACTCAACTACTCAACTAGTGACTAGAGATCAATTTACTGAATAAATATCATGTTACTCTGGCTAATTGAAATCCAAGTCATCCTGTTGACATGGAAAATCAAATTACTCAATTTGAATAAGGCACAAATCAAAATTGAACCTTTTCTTACTACATTTATAACACTCCCTCTTAGCAAGAAAAGGGCTCTGCATAACCCCAATCTAGCTCATATGGAATGTACTGTAGCACTACCTCTCACTTCTGTTGTTTCTACTGCAACATGTGCAATTGGGAAACATGTGAAATACTGGATCACCTGTGTCTCTTCAACTATCTACTAGGAAAACTACATTGTTTTCGATTCTGTACTGTTCCTTCTGCATTGCTATCAATATTGATTTGTGCTCCTCAACATATGATTGCACCAACTGACACTAATCCTTCTACTACTAAGTATTGTGGGCTTGTGTAGCAAGGAAATGATCCATGAGGAAAGTATACTGCAACTGCTACTACTCTCCTATGGATCTTGCCCAATTTTTTGCAACTCAGGGACTAATGCTCTACATCGCCCCACCTCGCTTCTAGAGGTATAACTGCATGCATGGTGAATTCTACTTCTAGCTTGTAGAGATTTTTCACTCTAACTCTAATATGTTTCACTTTCTCGGTAGCCACATGCTTTAAAAAGGCTTTACCCTTACTAAATACAACAACATAACCTCTATCCTCCAATACAACTACAAAAATAAAAGTTTTCTTCAGATCCAACACATACATAACATTTTTCAGATGAATATGGGCGCCCGACTCCCTCTTAAATGTGACAATACTAATTACTCAAGTGTTGTACCACCCGTCATATCTAAAACCTATTTGCATATGGAGATCCTTCTCCTCTAGGCTACTGAAGAATTGTTTGTTCCTCGTCATATGGTATGAGGCACCAAAATTTAGGTACCAATCACTCCCTCTTACTATGCTTTCCATGCAATCAAAGAGGGTGAAATCTAACTCAAATTGAGATGCCAAGGCATCTCCTCCAGCTCCTGTTGTAGGCTCCTTGCTGGATTTCTTGTGTAGACACTTGGTTGCATAGTGTCCATATTCGTGGCAATGAAAACATTTTATTTTGCTTAGGTCCTTCTTCTTGCCATAGTTATGGTTAGACTTTGGCTCATCTTGGGCCTTCTTGCCCTTGACATTCTTTCCTTTGACAACTAGAGAAAATTCCTCTTCCTCTTCAGCTTTGGATGTTACTCCATCTCTAGTGTTCCTTCGAATTTCTTCCTACACCAAATCGGACCAAAGTCTCTCCCAACATGGCAATTTGTCCCTTCCATTTATAGAGTCCTAGTAGTTGTGCATGGATTTTGGAAGGCCTAAGAGAGCTAGGATCTCTAGTTCTGAAGATGGTATATTTTCTCCAACTCCTCCAAGCTCATCTCAACACTGAGTGAATTTGGAGAGGTAATGTGGAATAATTTAATTTTTATGCATGCATATGTTTCTGAGCTTGTCCCTCAATGCCAATTTCCTAGCATCATTGCCATTTTTGAATATATTAGTGAGGGTCTTCCACATAACAAATGGAGTTTCTTTTCCATGTAAAGTCGAGACTATGTGGTCTCTCACACCCTCCAGGATGATCCTCTTGGTTTTTGCGATATCCTTCTTCCATTGGGCTAACTACTATGCATCTGATACCATTGGTTTTGGAATGTCAGTTTTGGTATACTCTAGCACTCCATTATCATCAAGTACGACTTCCATCTTGTCCTTGCAAGCTATGAAATTCAAGGTTCCCTCCAGGGCATACTCCAATCTCAACTCGTTGAAAGACATTTGCTTGCATGGAAGAAACCTTGCTTCATTGAATATGCAAATCAAAATCTCTAAAGGAGAAGCTATATTGACTAGTTTCTATTGTGATTTCAAGCTCTGATACCATGTAGAAATTAATAGAAATTTGCTACTACTGATGAAATCGAACTTAAATCAAGAGATTACAAATTTCCTCTACTATTATGTGAAAAGGAAATCACAATTTAGAAACACATGCAAACATCAAAACCACAAGAACACAATGATTTATAGGGGAACCAAATTGGGAAAAACCCCTCCACTACTTTTCATTAATTCATATGCAAAGAGAAACAATTACAATGTCTTGCTTCAACTCTGAAGCACACCCTGCACAACAACTTTGTTCTCCTACTTCCTGACTTGTTCTAGCCAACACTTAGCCAATTCAAGCCTCAACCAACCTTCTATTTCTTTGCCTAAACCTAGAGGAATTAGCCCCTAAACAATAGGAGAATGACCTATTTCCTTACGCAATAGCTTGAGGAATTGATCACTTGTTCAATGCAAAAGCACTGTACACTCAATAATATACAAATATAAATACAAACATACCTTTTCCTCCACTTCAACTAGGAAATTCAAATTCCATGCATGATTGTGTCTATTTTTAGTTGATTGACTAGTTAACTAAGAGATCAATGAGTTAACAACCGACTTAACTACTCAACTGACCTTCAACTGACTCAACTAGGGACTAGAGCTCAATTAATTGAGTTTAACTAGCAATAACCTAACTAGATTGCTAAATATTACCAATATTTAGATGCACAACTCTACTATTAGCCTACAAACACAAATTTACTCATATAACTAGGAGATAAGACCATGTCACTCTAGCTAATTGAAATCCAAGTCATCCTACTAATGTGGAAAATCAAATTACCCAATTTAACTAAGGCACAAGTCAAAATTGAGCATTTTCTTGCTACATTTCTAGCAATAGAAATGGTGCAAGTACAAAGGAGAAGACAATCTCTATGGAGTTTCCTAAGACCCGTGGTCCATGGGCCTCTATAGATCACAAACCCCCCATGTTATTCTCTCTCTATCCACACTCAACTACTCTACTCTGGTATGGGACAAAATGCATTTGAATAGAATAGAACCACTTTTCCTACTAGAGACCCTCTTCTAATACAACTTGATAGCTAACTAGAGGTTAAATTTGGCTCATTCAACTCTCAACATGAGATACAACTTGACTCATGTAGAGTTTTCTTCATAGTCTCCACGTGGTTAGCTCCTTTTCCATGAGTAATGGGGGATGACGTGGCATTCTCGCAAATTATGGTGGTCAATCATGATGGGTCAAATTTCAAGAAGCATAACTTTCTCGTACAAGCTCCAATTGAGGTGTTGTTTGCACCATTAGAAAGATATTTATGTGTAGATTATGGAATCCAGGTCCACTTTAAGTCCGAGACCATAAAAAATAGTTGTTTAAGGCCTCAAAATGGAACCTAAAATTTTCCATCCCCAATTTTTCCGAGTTGGGATCACAAGTAAAGATGACCTTGCAAGTTGATTCCTCCATTTTTTTTCCACCCTAAAAACATCGAGATGGATGACAAATAATATAATGATAAAATATTATCACATTATCCTTTGGTTTCCGATCTATTTTTTGAGGTTTCTTTCTATTTATGAGTTGGGAGTTGCATGAGGGAGTTATTACTTCAGTTCTAACTTATTTCTGACTCTATTTATTTCTAGTCAACTCTATTTTAGGCTATTCTACTCTAATTCTAGACTACAAGCTAATCAAGGAAAGTGTTTTTCTATTTTTTAGCGTGTATTATGGAACCCCAACCTAGTGTGCATTGATTCCCTCTTAACAAGGGTTATTTAAGAGTATTCATATTAAGCAATAATACACATAATAATATGAGTAATTTGAACCGATCTCTTTAGCTAGTTTTTATTTTTATTTTTATTTTCTTCAATGCAATTTCATTTTCTCTTTTCAATTTATATAATTACTAAAGTAGGTTTTTTACACAATATATCTCATGCTTGTGTCAACAAGTCTTGTTGTTGAATGAGAATATTATCAATATTTCAATGTTGAATTTTGTAGTTATGTTGTATGTAGCAAAGTTTTCTATTTCCTTGAAAAATAAAAAGCAACATTTTCTATTACAAGTTTTGCTTTGCACATTTATTAAGTTGCAGGGACAAATGTAGTAGAAGTACTCAAAACTAGAATAAAAAATGCATCTTTAAAACAAAATTGTGATCTCGTTGATTAAAACATCATGCATGTGTTTGAATGTAGGAATTATAACAATAAATACCTATTTATTATTATACTAATGTTGACCTTTATAACTAACCTTATTCTTCCCTTGTTGCATAGTAGATATTAGAAAGGAAGCTATCAATTATTTTCCTAGAGAACACTGCTTTAGCCTCAAAGATCTATTATTGATTTCATGCAATGACTATCTAATTGCTATTCTATGCTCGTAGGGTTGCCATGTATCAATCCCAATTGATTATAGGCTTATAATTAGGTAGAGAAATTAAGTTTGACGAACAAGCAAATGAAAAACGTGAGTATATGAATTCTCGATTGAGTTCTATAATGCTTCCAACATGATTTCATTATTAGAACATAAAGGAAGAAAATATACAAGTGTAACAATAATAAAACTACTAGTAATGGAGTGCAAAGACCTCCATGGAGATAATGTAATGTATGAGTGGTTCTGTTAGCCTCCTATTGCAATAAGGGTTCATATTTCATGATTGACGGTTTGCATGCCAAATATGTCATCTTTTTATTATTGCAAAGGTTCCATATTTCCAGAGAGTTTCATTTAGATAAGTCATTCAAATTTTGAAGAGCTGTTCAGTCAAGGGAAGGCCAAACAGTTTAAACTTGGCTTCCCTGGGTTTCAATTGCTTGCTTTAGAATATAGAGATGAATATCTGGCCAAACAAGCTTAAAACTTGGCAGATTGGTAAATAGGTAGAGAAACCAGGGCGCTCATCAGATTAATCTGAGCCCCGGAAGAGACAAGGGTCGATTTAGATAGGAGGATAGCTGAAAGAAAGGTTGAAAGGCTGGGTATGCTAGTTCAATGGCACCCAAACCAAGAGAAGAAAAAAATGTTAGGAGAGTAGGCCGAGTAGGTAACGTTGTGGTGGCAGAATCATGGCTTGGGATCCGTTTCATTTTATGTTCTCAAGCATCATATCCATTCGCATCTCAAGCAAAGAAAGGAGCTCAAACAAGGCATGCCTGAATTTCCCTTTTTCCCTCAAAACACTTGCTAACTTCCCCTAATCCGCTTAAAAAGTCTTGTTTCCCCTTCAAAAGCCTAAGATTCCTATCCTTAGCGCTCTCTGATCAGATTACATATTAAATTCTAGCTTATTATCTAAATCCCAGTTATTCTTCCCTCCCCATACTAAAAACATATACGAGATCCCCCTAAATACATATCCCCTCCATTGGTTGAAATATAACCATAGCTATCTCAGCTTTTTCTGCTACTACTACAAGGGACTATGAACCTTTAGTTCTGTTTTCAATGGTTGTGAAAGAGATGATGCTAAATCAAAGCAGCTCTTCTCGATGTTATAAAAGTCAGGGATAGAAAGAAAGAGGAGCTCAAAAGACAAATGAAGTGCTCTCAGCAGAGAAAAGTCCTATAGTCAATTCCATCAAAGTGCATGAAGACAAAATTTCAAGGCTTATGGAGGAGAATGAAAATAACAATTTTGGCTCTTCAGCAGGCATGCACTAAATTGGAACTTGCAGATTCAAAATTAGATGACCGAGACAGAGATATGGTAGAATTGCAACAGAAAGTATTGGTCAAACAAGGTCCTATTGGTCAAACAAGAGTTGGCTGAAAAATAGCACACAAAAGATTTCTCTTGTGTCATCTTAGCACTTGGTCAAAAAACCACCATTTCTGGTTTCTTCCAGGCCAGCTGCTTCAGCTAAAGATCAAAGAACCTCTAAAGGCATCAAAGAGGGTGGAAATAGGAGTGGGAATATCCTTCAAGTCATAATGCTATAAGGAACGTTGGCAATTTGCATGATGTTGGGGGTAATGGCATAGCTAAATTAGAGAAGAAAGAAGATTATAAGAATAACCATGTCCATGTTTTAGGCTCTTTGCTTGGGCTAACTAAGACAGAAATTGCTAATGCCATCTGTGAAGAAAAATGAAATGGATATTCCAGCTTCTGATTCTTCTGGTCCCTGTCCTATTGAGACAAGTTTGTCAAAAAGTGTTGCTGAGGCAACTTTTCAACCTTTAGAGAAGAAATTTCATAGAATTCCAACACTGGGAAATCCCATACAGAATGAGAGGAAGGATTATCTTGCTGCTGCTTCTGACTTGCTGCCAAGTTCTCATGACATCTTTAGTTCATATGGAATCGAGAATGCTCTACATTGTTGTGGCAATAACAATTCAGAGAATGTATCTCTTCAACACCTTCGAGTCACTTCAGAACCTCAGAAAGATGGGACAACTACATGAATCTTTTATCTTGGAAATGGATTTATGATGGGACCTCCTGATGTTTCAGATACTATAGAATGGGTTGCGATACGGTGTTCTTCATGTTTATCCTTGAATGGTTTATATCCTGATGTTAAAGACAAACCTTGCTTAGCTGGTGAAAGCATCCAGTTATCCAAATGCCATATATAAACAAGTGAAGCTGTTGGTGGACCCAATGATGTTTTCAGATCCTTTAAGGAATTACCATCTGTCAACTGGTGTGAAAGTACTGATAATTGGTTTGGAACATGTTGCTCCGCATTTGGATGAGTGAGTCAGTCTCTAGTGTCTAATTTTGAGAAAGTTTTCAAGTGTTTCCAAAGGAACATGCTTTATAGGGTCAACTTCTATTTTTAGTCCATGTAGATGAGATTGCAAGCAATGTGGTTTGTATTCCTAGAACTGAGGGGCAGAGTAATGTTGCTAGTATTGAGAAAGTTCAGATATAAACCTTGCATCATCAAAGGATTAACCAATAATCCACTGGATGAACAGTGCACTTGGACAGTGGAAATACTCAGCTGAAAAATGCGCACACACAGTGGCAGTACTCAGCTGAAAAATGCGCACACAGAGTGGCAATACTCAGCTGAAAAATGCGCATTTGTCTTCTAAAAAAACAGTGAGGCGCCACCTACAAACACTTTTAGCATATGGACACTAGATAATGAGCTTGGCACATTCATTGTGAGAAATGGATTCAAAAGGCCTCCAGAAAGATTTGATTTCCGTCAGTCCTGAATTTCACATGCGTGGGAATGGCGATGTCTTCACTCTCATTCAAATTTGTTAGGCATTCCATGGTCGACATAAACACAATAAAGCCCAGAAGCATTTACTTCAACCATATTCATTCTCGTATTCATTGTTCAGATGGCAACAATGACAACGTGTCTATTCAAGTTAAAACCTCTCCAGTAGAGAGATTCAAAAGCATTGCCTGTGGTATTTGTGCTGTATGGGCAGTAACAACTATCTACCCTACATTTGCTGCAACATCAACTCCGGTGGATCTTATTCTCAAACACATTTTTTTTTGGAACTTGTACAAGAGTCTTTGTGAACGTATATGTATTTAGCTTAATTTTTACCTGCATTGCATTTTTAGAGGTTGCCACCATTGACAAATGATCCAAATAGGTGTGAAAGGGTTGTTGTGGGAAACACTATTGGTCAGACAAATGATGTTTATGATAAGCCCATTGATCTTCGCTCTTGCGACTTCAAAAATGACAAGAGTAATCTGAGAGGCAAATCACTTGCAGTTGCTCTTATGTCAGATGCAAAATTTGATGGTGCTGATTTTTTCTGCTAACAGAGACCAATCATTTCAGTGAAGGTACTCTGTAGGAGCCATCATGTAAATATCTCTCTGCAAGTGACAGTCAATACAAGAACTCTCAACTGGATTTGGCTTCATTGCGCTGTACGCAAAATCACTGAGCGATATAAATTGTAATATCTCAAAAAATACTTCGAACTTCAAACAAAGTAAGAAGCGATATCATCGCCATACTCAGCACCAAAATCACGAGACGGGAATGTTTTCTAAAAAATAATGCCCGCACCCAGATGCCAAGCAAAGAAAGGAGCTCAGTAGAGAATTTGGCCTGGAAACTTTTGCAAATAAAATTTGGTTCCAGAAAAAAACACACTCAGATGAAGACTCAACATGAGCGCCATGAGAACACTCAGCTGAGATCAGAGAATGAGAAACTCAGATCAGGGAATACGCGGTACAGAGAGGCACTAAACAACGCCTGCTTTGTTTTTCTTAAAATATCTGAAGGTGCTTGCTGTGTCACAGCCAGATAAACAAATCTAATACACCTGGAGGTTGTATTAATGATCACAGAAGATAAGACAGGGGCGATTGAACAATTTGAAGTGTTTTTAGAGGAAAGTGAATGCCCGATACAACAGCGAAGCAACATCATCAAACCGACAAAGAGTATCATTTATGAATGTCAGCAGGGGACTCTAAAACACGAAGCTAGATGGCAACAAAGGGATACGAAATTGAAATAAGACCCACCAAGCTCATAAAGGGACAAGGTTTAGCCAAACTGCTATCTGAAACCAATTTGCAAGCCTTAGACATTAACCAGCTGGACAATGAACAAGAGCTGGCGACTCCACAGATCAGTGAGACCTTTTTGCAATCCCCATGGTATGTTGATATTTGTTACACATTGTTAAACCTGTGTGCTCCTCCAGGATTGTCCAAGATCAAAAAGAGATTTTTAAAAATGAAGGTGTCAAAGTTTTGTGTCATAGATAGTGCTTTGTTCTGGAAAAACCATGAAGGATATTGTTGAATTGTTTAACTATCATTGAAACTGACCATGTTATGAAGGAGTTCCATGCAGGGGACTGTGGAGGACATTTATATTGGAAGTCCACTGCTGACAAGATCTTAAGGGCGGGTTTCCATTGGCCCTCTTTGTTTGCAGATGTAAAAAAGTTTGCTGCCTCATGCCACAAATGCCAGATCTTCAAAGGCAAAAGAAAGTTGCTGCCCTTGCCCCTTAGACCCATCTCAACCGAAAAACCTTTCCAGCAATGGGGTCTTGACTTCATCGGAGAAATCCATCCCTCTCCCTTAGGCCAACACAAATGGATTCTTACAGCTACCGACTATTTCACCAAGTGGATTGAAGCCATACCATGCAGGCAAGCCAATGACTCCACCATTATCCAATTTCTCGAAACCAATATCCTCTCCAGATTTGGCTGCCCTGAGAAAATCATTACAGATAACGCCGCTGCCTTCAAATCCAAAAAAATGATCAATTTTTGCCATAAATTCCACATCACCCTGAGCCACTCCACATCCTATTATCCTCAAGGCAATGGCTTGGCCGAATCTTCCAACAAAAGCTTGATTAATATCATCAAGAAAATGCTAGAAGAAAACAAGAAGAACTGGCACAAAAAGCTTATCAATGCCCTTTGGGCAGACAGATTGTCAACCAAGAGGTCCATTGGGATGAGCCCTTATGAGTTAGTATATGGTATGGAGGCTAGATTTCCATCTTCCCTGGGCATTCCCATTATCAAGCTACTACAGGAAATCCAAGCTGAACCAAATGATATTCAACGAAGAATTAACCAGACCATTCATCTTCAGCAAACTAGAGAGCAAGTTTACAACAGAGCTCAAATCTTACAAGACAAGCTAAAGAAAATATTTGACAAGAGGACTAAGGCGGAGGATTTCTGTGTTGGCAACAAAGTTTTGAGGTGGGACTCACGAAGAGAAGACAAGGGGAAGCATGCAAAGTTCGATTTTTTATGGAAAGGCCCATTTTTCATTAGCACTGTGCAGGGTAATAACACGTATTTTCTCAAAAGTGCAGCTGACAGCACAGTGGAGGACAACCCTGTTAATGGCCGAATGTTGAAACATTATCGAGATCCCTTTTAAAGGATACAATGCCCCTGTATATATGTTTAGATTAGTATTTGTACATATGGTAGCACTTTCCCTTTTTTTGTTGTTTTCTTTTTATGTATATAAGCAATCGATTACTTCGAACCAAAAAGTTATGGAAACAATGTCTCCCGGATAAATCACAGCAAGTTCACATTTTGGATACATAAAGAAACAATTGTCACAAGATCTGGCGAACTAGATTCTGTTTGAGGACCATCAGTACATGGTAACATCATTATTTCAGACCTTGTACCCTGTGAAAACCTTTTTCAGGCCAGCTAGAAACTTCTCAAGAAGATGTTGCTGAAACTCTCTCACAGGATATAGTATCTGAAAGTTTTGAAGGTTTTTATTCTTTTTTTGATAAGCTTCTCTAAAAAATCTTCTAAAGGAAGGCAATGATTGATTCCACACCATCCTTCCTTCATCATCTAAATTCAAAAAAGAGGTGGAACTAAAGCAAATCTATCCAAAGCACATGTTAGAAACTTGGTTGATGGTGGAAAATGCTGCCGTAGTCAACACAATTCTGTTAAGGATGCTGTCATTTGCTTTTACCACATTTATCCAATGGATCTTTAGCATCTCTGCTTTATTTCCTTTACTGTCCACTTAACTCCTCTGTTGTGGATCATGCTTACAATTATTTTTATATATCCACAGATTCAAAAAAGCGCCTCATTTCCACTCATTTGTAAGCTAGAGTAAAAAGGGTCAATGGCATTTGCAGTGGTAATTATTATGAATAGATCCTAGACCTCCAAATGCACCACTCTCAGACCTGCTAAAACACAAGGGTACCATTTACGTTGCATTGCTTTGTTGAGATGACTGTTTTCTTTGGCGTGGAACTATCAGCTCCAGATTTGGCATGAGGAGCTTTCTCTGGTGTGCAAACAGGTTAATGCTAATCTTGATATTTGTAAAGTTTGTTTCCTTTTTGTCTGCAAACGGCCCTTCAAATTTTTTGACACATCCGAACACATTTCCTTATCTGGTATCAGTCCATGTATTCTAGCTCTTATCAAACTAGGCTTATGCCTCAAATTAACCTTGGTGTGATAAAAAAAGGTCATAAGTCTTATTTAGAGATAAGTGCTATGGGTGATGAGCAAGACTGATTCATACATCAAACTCAATGGCCTGTTGAGCACATCACCCATGACACATATGTATATTGACTCATTATCCCAGCTCAATTTAAACCCTACTGAAGCACTAATGCAGGCTGCTGTTCGAGGCAATGAGATGATCAAGGATATGTTGGATGGATTTAGATCAGATGACTGTCCTGGAAATCATCAGGTTGAAGAGTATAGTCCTCTTGGGAATGCACATGTAAGGCGATATACACCATATCTCCTTCAAAATAACACAGGAATGCTTCTAGATTTTTGGTTGATTCGTGGTCCTACAATTGTGGAGAACAATGAAATCTTGAAAAGAGCAGCAGATGGTGGGATTAAAGCTCTTCACATGGCTGCCCTGAATGGACATTTTGACTGGGTACAATTGCTACTTGATCTGAATGCAAGTGTGTCAGCTGTTACATTTCACTGTGGCACATCAATGGACTTGATAGGAGCTGGAAGCACTCCTCTACATTATACATCGTGTGGAGGAAACATACAGTGCTGCCACATCCTGCTGGCTTGGGGTGCTAGTAGAACCACTCTGAATTGTAAAGGGTGGATACCAGTTGAGGGAACATGGATTGCAAGCAATGGATTCTGCATGTGAAGATAGTGAACATTGCGCAATTTGTTTGGAACACAACTGTACTGTTGCTGCTAAAGGTTATGGTCATGAACTTTGCACGCGATGTGCATTGTATCTCTGCTCAACAAAAAATGTTACTTCCACCAATGAAGAAAAAGGATGCCTAAAAGGAAGAGGAATCACTATGGTGTAGAGTTTGGCGAGAAGATGGCCAGCACGGGAAGCCTTTCTGATGATACGCTACTCTCCATTTTTTCACACATTTCAACTCGAGATTTGCTTTCCCGGCTGGCTCTAGTCTGCAGTCGTTGGCAGCGCGTTACAAAGTCCTCTATAGTTAAAGAGCTAGTGCCTTCCATTCTATGCCGCTACGACCAGACTTGGGAATCCGTGAATGAGAGAGATTTTGTAAGACTATGTTCTGGATATTCCAACTCTTTGGAGAAAGTTAGCTTGAATCGATTCAAGCTGGACATTGATCGGGTTATTTCGCTGATAGTATCATTCCCAAATCTCAAGGATCTGTCAATTATTTCATGTGAATTTCTTACCTCAACTGACCTAGAAATTATTGCTAAAGTTCTTCCAGATCACCTTGTCAATCTCGATTTTCATGTGGATAGCCAATTTCACTCAAAAATTCCATCATTTTGTGATGGTATTGTTGATGTTGTGAGCCATAAAATGCCCAAATCTTCAGAAGTTAGACCTTGATGGCTGTGTACAAAATCTCAAAAGAATATCTCTATAGATTTTTTTTGAAAATGTCCATCAAAATCCTTGATTTATATAGTGATGCCAATGGTTGGCCAGAACTTCGACATATCTTTGTGTCTCTTGAACAATTGCAGCACTTGTCTGTGGTGTCATCAAAGTTCAATGAATCTCTCGACTCTAGTGAAGATGAGGATGATTTATCAGATGGAAGGAGGATGGGGTTTAGGAGGCGTTTAAAAAACAGGGATTATGCATCTCATCCTTCAGGTTCAGAGTCATATGGTGCTTTGGTTCCATGTTGTTTATCCTCCTTGCCTCTTTACCATTCTCCACATCATTCTGTGTCTTTTAGTACAACTCCATTCTGTGCACTATTAAAGGATGCTGGCCATCAATTACATCATTTACATGCACAAAATGTGTTCCACACAAGTTGACATACTATTTCAGTCTGGTGTAGTTTTCTGGAAACACTAGATTTGTCACACGAAAGGAACAAGGAACTTCTACTCACTGGGATTGAAGAAATTATACTTTGTGGCATTCGACGCTTGTTGAAAAATCTCAAAAAGATTTCTCTTCCAATGGTGTTTGATAATGTTTTACTTGAGCTAGGTCGGTTTTGTCCTAAACTGAAGGAGCTGAGAGTTGAGGGTTTTAGTTGCACAGTTTCTAGAACAATGAAAGAGCAGGCAGTTACAGATAGAGGAGTGATAGCCATCAATGGAGGTTGCCCAGAACTTGAGGTATTGAGCTTAAGTGGTTGTTGGAAGGTGTCCTTGATTCCTCTCTTGATCAGAAAGAGGCGGCGAGCCCAAGGGTTGACAAAGCAAGCTGCTCAAAGATATTGTTTTGGGGCAGGAAGAATAGCAATAGAGAAAAGCCTGGAGAACAACCTTGCAACACTGAGATAAGTGTTTGACATATTACGTAGTGGTTTTCAAATATTCGCAAGTAATGATCCACCATTTGTTGTATTCGATTCCGTTCTTTGTAATTTTGAATTCATTTTTATGTCTTGGCAGAAGTTCCTAGATGACTTCTAAATTTAGAAGAAAGTGTGCCTTCGACATGGTTCTTGCCAAAATTGCATCGATGCAACCAGCTTTGTTTATCATTTGATATACTGGATATAAAACTGGCATTTTGATTCATGCTATTAACTATTGTGTGGTGTAAATTTCCTTTTATGAGGCTCGTCTTGAAGGAAGTTGCTGGTTGGTAGGAGAATGCATGTAACTGATGCTTTACAGGCAATTCATATGGTATCTTCAGATTGACTTATTCACTACCACTATGATTGTGTGATTTGGCTTCCGTAAGCTTCTTGTTACTTGCAAACACAGAATGAATAGAGATGGTTATATAATACTGCCATTGACATTTGTGATCAACTGAATGATGATAAAAGTAAAGGACATGTACAAGTATTTGTAACTTGTGCAGGGACAAGTGATGCTTTTTTAGAGTGAATTCAAGTTCTATGTCAGATTATGTATGAGAAAATTTCATCTTGGCACTCCTTGTAGTGAGAAGGGCAGTGCTACTGTAAGAGATGGAATCACACTATCAAATTTTGTTACTTTAGCCAGAAGTACTCGGTGTGGATGATATTGTCAAGAGTTTCATATCATCTATTTTCCTTTTGGTAGTACTCTTCTTGGCCTGCCCAGAAAATGGATTGCGGCTGTTGCAATCTGGCTACTCAGCATTGTACTTGTTTCTCTATACCACATTCTATTTCTTCAGCTTAAAATTTTTCCAGTCACTAGTATCAAAGAAAGGAGCACTTCAATTTTTTTCATTAGCAACCTTTTTTCAATAGGACAAAACTCCAGTTTTTGTGACATGTTTTGAAGCCGTACTCAGGCAGTACTCAGATAGAGAAACATGTAGAAATAAGCACGCAGAAGAAAGCAGGCAGTGCTATATGTGCACAACGATTCAGTTCATGAGAGCGCCATGTCTGAGCCTCAAGGAATCAAGTCATTTTATCGGCCAACCAAGGAATGTTGCAGTCTACAGCGACAATAGATGATCAAGGCAGTCTGACCTGTTGTTCTTAGCTTTTCATAAGAAAAGGCCATCCCCAAGTGGAGCCACTGTTAGCCTCCTATTGCAATAGGGGTTCATATTTCATGATTGACGGTTTGCATGCCAAATATGTCATCTTTTTATTACTGCAAAGGTTCCATATTTCCAGAGAGTTTCATTTAGATAAGTCATTCAAATTTTGAAGAGCTGTTCAGTCAAGGGATGGCCAAACAGTTTAAACTTGGCTTCCCTGGGTTTCAATTGCTTGCTTTAGAATATAGAGATGAATATCTGGCCAAACAAGCTTAAAACTTGGCAGATTGGTAAATAGGTAGAGAAACCAGGGTGCTCATCAGCTTAATCTGAGCCCCGAAAGATACAGGGTTCGATTAAGATAGGAGGATAGCTGAAAGAAAGGTTGAAAGGCTGGGTATTCTAGTTCAAGGGCACCCAAACCAAGAGAAGAAAAAAATGTTAGGAGAGTAGGCCGGGCAGGTAGTGTTGTGGTGGTAGAATCATGGCTTGGGATCTGTTTCATTTTATGTTCTCAAGCATCATATCCGTTCGCATCTCAAGCAAAGAAAAGAGCTCAAGCGAGGCATGCCTGAATTTCCCTTTTTCCCTCAAAACACTTGCTAACTTCCCCTAATCCGCTTAAAAAGTCATGTTTCCCCTTCAAAAGCCTAAGAATCCTATCCTTAGCGCTCTCTAATCAGAGTACATATTAACTTCTAACTTATTATCTAAATCCCAGTTATTCTTCCCTCCCCATACTAAAAACATATGCAAGATCCCCCTAAATACATATCCCCTCCATTGGTTGAAATATAACCATAACTATCTCAACTTTTTCTGCTACTACTACAAGGGACTATGAACCTTTAGTTCTGTTTTCAATGGTTGTGAAAGAGATGATGCTAAATCAAAGCAGCTCTTCTCGATGTTATAAAAGTTAGGGATAGAAAGAAAGAGGAGCTCAAAAGACAAATGAAGTGCTGTCAGCAGAGAAAAGTCCCATAGTCAATTCCATCAGAGTGCTTGAAGACAAAATTTCAAGGTTTATGGAGGAGAATGAAAATAACAATTTGGCTCTTCAGCAGGCATGCACTAAATTGGAACTTGCAGATTCAAAATTAGATGACCGAGACAGAGATATGGAAGAATTGCAACAGAAAGTATTGGTCAAACAAGGTCCTATTGGTCAAACAAGAGTTGGCTGAAAAACAGCACACAAAAGATTGCTCTTGTGTAATCTCAGCACTTGGTCAAACAACCACCATTTCTGGTTTCTTCCAGACCAGCTGCTTCAACTAAAGATCAAAGAACCTCTAAAGGCATCAAAGAGGGTGGAAATAGGAGTGGGAATATCTTTCAAGTCACAATGCTATAAGGAATGTTGGCAATTTGCATGATGTTGGGGGTAATGGCATAACTAAATTTGAGAAGAAAGAAGATTATAAGAATAACCATGTCCATGTTTCAGGCTCTTTGCTTGGGCTAACTAAGACAGAAATTGCTAATGCCATCTGTGAAGAAAAATGAAATGGATATTCCAGCTTCTGATTCTTCTGGTCCCTGTCCTATTGAGACAAGTTTGTCAGAAAGTGTTGCTGAGGCAACTTTTCAACCTTTAGAAAAGCAATTTCATAGAATTCCAACACTGGGAAATCCCATACAGAATGAGAGGAAGGATTATCTTGCTGCTGCTTCTGACTTGCTGCCAAGTTCTCATGACATCTTTAGTTCATATGGAATCGAGAATGCTCTACATTGTTGTGGCAATAACAATTCAGAGAATGTATCTCTTCAGCACCTTCGAGTCACTTCAGAACCTTAGAAAGATGGGACAACTACAGGAAGATTTTATCTTGGAAATGGATTTATGATGGGACCTCCTGATGTTTCAAATACTATAGAATGGGTTGTGATACGGTGTTCTTCATGTTTATCATTGATTGGTTTATATCCTGATGTTAAAGACAAACCTTGCTTAGCTAGTGAAAGCATCCAGTTATTCAAATGCCATATATCAACAAGTGAAGCTGTTGGTGGACTGAATGATGTTTTCAGATCCTTTAAGGAATTACCATCTGTCAACTGGCGTGACAGTACTGATAATTGGTTTGGAACATGTTGCTGCGCATTTGGAGGAGTGAGTCAGTCTCTAGTGTCTAATTTTGAGAAAGTTTTCAAGTGTTTGCAAAGGAACATGCTTTATAGGGTCAACTTCTATTTTTAGTCCATGTAGATGAGATTGCAAGCAATGTGGTTTGTATTCCTAGCACTGAGGGGCAGAGTAATGTTGCTAGTATTGAGAAAGTTCAGATATAAACCTTGCATCGTCAAAGGATTAACCAATAATACACTGGATGAACAGTGCGCTTGGACAGTGGCAATACTCAGCTGAAAAATGCGCACACACAATGGCAGTACTCAGCTGAAAAATGCGCACACACAGTGGCAGTACTCAGCTGAAAAATGCGCACACACAGTGGCAGTACTCAGCTGAAAAATGCGCACACAGAGTGGCAATACTTAGCTGAAAAATGTGCATTTGTCTTCTAAAAAAACAGTGAGGCGCCACCTACAAACACTTTCAGCATATGGACACTAGATAATGAGCTTGGCACATTCATTGTGAGAAATGGATTCAAAAGGCCTCCAGAAAGATTTGATTTCCGCCAGTCCTGAATTTCACCTGCGTGGGAATGGCGATGTCTTCACTCTCATTCAAATTTGTTAGGCATTCCATGGTCGACATAAACACAATAAAGCCCAGAAGCATTTGCTTCAACCATATTCATTCTCGTATTCGTTGTTCAGATGGCAGCAATTACAATGTGTCTATTCAAGTTCAAACCTCTCCAATAGAGAGATTCAAAAGCATTGCCTGTGGTATTTGTGCTGTATGGGCAGTAACAACTATCTACCCTACATTTGCTGCAACATCAACTTCGGTGGATCTTATTCTCAAAAACATTTTTTTTTTGGAACTTGTACAAGAGTCTTTGTGAACGTATATGTATTTAGCTTAATTTTTACCTGCATTGCATTTTCAGAGGTTGCCACCATTGACAAATGATCCAAATAAGTGTGAAAGGGCTGTTGTGGGAAACACTATTGGTCAGGCAAATGATGTTTATGATAAGCCCATTGATCTTCGCTCTTGCGACTTCACAAATGACAAGAGTAATCTGAGAGGCAAATCACTTGCAGCTGCTCTTACGTCAGATGCAAAATTTGATGGTGCTGATTTTTTTTGCTAACAGAGACCAATCATTTCAGTGGAGGTACTCTGCAGGAGCCATCATGTAAAGATCCCTCTGCAAGTGACAGTCAATACAAGAACTCTCAACTGGATTCGGCTTCATTGCGCTGTACGCAAAATCACTGAGCGATATAAATTGTAATCTCTCAAAAAATACTTCGAACTTCAAACAAAGCAAGAAGCGATATCATCGCCATACTTAGCACCAAATTCACGAGACGAGAATGTTTTCTAAAAAATAATGCCCGCACCCAGATGCCAAGCAAAGAAAGGAGCTCAGTAGAGAACTTGGCCTGGAAACTTCTGCAAATAAAATTTGGTTCCAGAAAAAAACGCACTCAGATGAAGACTCAACATGAGCGCCATGAGAACACTCAGCTGAGATCAAAGAATGAGAAACTCAGATCAGGGAATACGCAGTATAGAGAGGCACTAAACAACGCTTGCTCTGTTTTTCTTAAAATATTTGAAGGTGCTTGCTGTGTCACAGCCAGATAAACAAATCTAATACACCTGGAGGTTGTATTAATGATCACAGAAGATAAGACAGGGGCGATTGAATAGTTTGAAGTGTTTTTAGAGGAAAGTGAATGCCCGATACGACAACGAAGCAACATCATCAAACCGACAAAGAGTATCATTTATGAATGTCAGCAGGGGACTTTAAAACACGAAGCTAGATGGCAACAAAGGGATAGCGCAAAAAGAAGTATAGCAGCTCAGAGCCATCAAAGCTCACCAGCGCTAATTAAAAAATCTCGAAGCCACGTAAAAGCAGCAGAACCGCCTGAAGGATACAGACAAGAGTATTCAAAGCGCAACCCTCAGTTATATAACTTAAGCTGCCAGCTGCCTCAGCGCAACTCTGTTTAGATAAATATGTATTAATTCCCAGCCCAACGATGAATTAGAGACATTTAATTCATAGATATTTTTTCCAGATATGATCTAGAGATATTTTTGTTTGATATTTTCCCTATGACACCTGTTCAAGGGAAGGCTGTAAATATTTCACTATATAAACCACCCCATAGTCAGTCTTAAGGTGGGAGAAACAAGTAATAATTGTTCGATAAACTCTGATAGAGATTGGTTGTGTACATCTAGTACGATTCATTAATCAAAGATTGCGGGAGTTTTCTTGGAAATGGACTGTGTGCTGTGTCTTGTTGTTTGAAGGGGCCCTTACGGAATTCTAAAGCTGCCACATAACTCAATAAGTGCCTCTCATCTCTGTTTTTCTTTATGTTTCACGCTCATGATATGCTCATATCGCCATCTAAATAGCAGATATAAAGATTAGTCTAGAATTTGCTGAGCCACACTCTATGCTCAATGTCTGCTATTTTTTATGTTTTCTTCTGAACTGGTAATGAATGTTGATTCCCTTTGCCTCTTATCTCGATGAATCCGCCCATGTTCTGGCATTTATGCAAGAAATTTTTTATCACCTCCTAGACAGAGCTTTCTTCACCTTCATGCTGATATGCTAAAATAACGATTTTCTTTTGTGCTTCTCATCTCCTTAAAACTTCCAATCCAGCTGGTTTGCGCTGTATCATTGAAAGTTTGTTGGCTGAGAGATCTAAGATTATTCAAAGGATCAGATAATGGACTGTCCACTATGCTTTCCTTTTCTTTTTTAAAAAATGCTGAAGGATGATCAACAAATTCCCACGCTGTCATATGGACTAATAAAATATCTCTTGTCTGTATAATATCAGTTCCCATACATTGGTTTCATTACACTAAATTTTTGCAAACGTTCTATATGTTTTGGTTTTGAGTGAGAACTTTAATATGAATACCTCATGGAGCATATTATTTCTTTCTCACCCATGTACGATTGTTATTTAAGAAATCTTAATTGTTCCTAGATAGAATCCATTCACTATTTTCGATTGCAGAAAGGAGGACTAATCTGCAATTTGGCCTTACAACAATTTACACTAAATTTTTGCAAACGTTCTATATGTTTTTGTTCTGACTAAGAGCTTTAATATGAATACCTCATGGAGCATATTAGTTCTTTGTCACCCATGTATGATTGTTATTTAGGAAATACTAATTGTTCCTAGATAGAATCCATCCACCTTACCTCAGTCAGCCGGATCAAAGATATCTTAGTTGCCTTACATCTCTGACCTCCACTTCATCCTTGTTAACCCGAATAATTGTTTCATGAGCAACTATCTGCTCCATATCCCCCTCGTGACCAAGAAAAACACACCAGCAGTCCCGCTCCTCTGACTCCATGCCCAATGGTTTGAAATTCATCGCATGATGCATTACCTCTCTGCTTGAAGCCATTCTCTTCTCACCAAAAAACAAAACCCCTTGTACTCAATAACTAGCCTAAGATCACCCTAAACAAAGCTAAATTACGAAGAGAGAGCCCTCTCTGATTGCAGGTAGGCTAGGACCCGCAGTCCAAAGATTGGTCTGGTGTTACCTCGGCTGTATGCCTTAAGGAGCCAAGGGACAACCTGAGCATTAAAAGGTTCAATCTTATAATGTATTGATAAGAGATGAGGAGATAGGTAAGTAATAAAGGAGTGAGGTGCACGTTAATTAGTAAGGTGGTGAAGATAAGGTTTTGGCCTCATGGTTAAAACTTCAATTACACCATTAACAATTATTAAGTGATATTACACCATTAACACTTATTAAGTGATAGAAGTAAGATTTTTCCCTCATGATTAGAACCTCAAATCAATAACACTATTAGTATAACAGGGCACTTAAAAATTAATTTTTAAAATTTAATAAATAAAAAATTTATGACATTTCAAAGAGAATTTTTAAATGACTGGGAAATTAAAGTGAGACTATATTTCTTCAATGAGACAAGGACTGAAATAAACCTATCACTGAAAGAGTCTAGAAAGATCTACACCCCCTTCAAATTAAACAACGTCAAGGTCTTAGTGGTGTTTCTGGCTTGTACCCCATATCATTCCATATTTAATTTCATTTATATCTTTGTTTTTATGGAGGGTTTGCCTGATTTGCATTTTGGCTTTGCATACATGGAAAAGTAGTGTGAAGATTCTTGGGCAGATTTCAGGTTTGGAAATTTTCTTTAAGTTGCATTCTTCTCAGCATGGCAGCTTGAAAATGTTGCAGAAGCTGTTCTGAGAAATGTCTGAGAACCCATTATAACAGGCATGGCTCATCATTTTTCAAGGTCATGGCAGGAGAGTTTTCATCCATTCTGGTAAATAAAATGAACATATATTCTACCCTGCAATGTAATAGCACCCAACTTTTCTGCAAAAATATTACTGTATGTACAAAAACTTCTCTCAATTGCTTTTAGTTCTAAGTTCTTAGTATTTCGCTTGTTCAATGCTGTATATTCCTGTTTAGAAGTTTATAGCTAGTTGCTTCCATTTGGTTTTTGGACGATTATTCATTAAAATAAATAATGTAGGTAGCTTTTTAATGTATCTGTGCCCATGAAATCTGAACAAACACTAGCCGTTTTAACATTCTAATATGAATGCGATACAAATGATTTCATACTTTTTGGACACGTGCTCCGAATCCCTTTTTGGTCTTGTTTTCTATAATATTTTATTTTATCTGCAAGCTTTTAAGTCTCGTACTGTTGATTGAGCTGCAGGCTTTCAAGTCTAGTATTGTTGATTGAGTTTCTTGTCTTATAGTTTTCTATTTGTTTGAAAATTCCTCTACCTTTTTATTTAAAGATAAATTATTTCAGGTACATGGAGTGTAAAGTTGGGCCCTAATAATTGGTATAGTTTTCTATTTGTTTGAAAATTCCTCTACCTTTTTATTTAAAGATAAATTATTTCAGGTACATGGAGTGTAAAGTTGGGCCCTAATAATTGGTATTCTATCTTATTTTCATAGGAGGTGCCTTCAGACTGGTTTAAACGAAGTCAGATTAAGGGTTTGGAAGGCCCATGTGGTCACTTATGGCAGACAAAATTAACAATTTTTACAGAAGGTTGGGAAAAATTTGTTTCTGATCACTGGATATAGCCTGAAGATATTGTTGTTTTTAGGCACGTGGATGATGCACACTTTTTGGTGCAAATATTTGACATAAGTGGATATGAGAAGAAAAACACTGTCACTGTTAAAAGTTGTGAATCTCACAACTTGAATAAGCTAGGCATCTATGGCACAGGAGCAGCTACCTTTGGACAGACTATTAAAGGAAATCCCTTCAAGGATGCCTCTGGGGATGTTAACAATGTGCCGAGGAGAATTACTCGAAGCATAGCATTGAAGGTGGCAATCAATGGGAATTGTGCGGAAGCTTGTATTTCCAATGGTAGATGTCTTTCTACTGTAAAACAAGAATTCCCTGCCCATTCGAAGATCAATGTGAAACACGAACTAGGGCTTCCAAAATCAAATTGGATCTTCTCTGAAAATAAAGTGGGTTCCCCTGCAAAGGACCCTATTATTTTGGAAAGTGCATCCCGTAGTAAGTTCAAAAATTCCTATAAATCTAGCAAGGTATATTATCAATTGAAATTTAAGAAAAAAATGTTTTATCTATTCTCATTGACCTAATATATGCTTGATTTGGAACTAGCTGAAGATAAAACTACCAATTCAGTCAAGAAAGGCAAACCAAAATTCACACAGGTGATGAAGAAGAGTGCAATCACACATTCATTTTGGCTTGTAAGTTTCACTCCTTTCCTCTATATTGCATGCATATTTATATATATTATATAATTCTGGGTCTATTACATTTGCTCCACAATATGCGGTAACAGGATTTATTTGATCGACCCAATTGTACTGTGTAATGCATTTTGACAGCTCTAATCCCAGAAAAAAAATAAAGTATTGAGCTGGTCTATATGTTAAAATCTTTAGAGGTGTTTAAATATACTATATTACATTCTGACATATCCGATATATGTTTTTTTATGTGTCAAAATGATGTTTCCATTGACATTCGATGACTAGGCCAAATTCATAGCCTCTGCACGTTGAAGATTTTCAGTGTGGTGCAGTAACTTTGAACTCCATAGCTATGAATCTGATCATGAAGATTGGTAAAATTGCTATTTGTTGCAACTGGAAGATCTATTGACTCAAATATCTCGGTGTGAGGTTGGTGTGCAACTAACCCAATTAACTTTGGAAATTTAATTTAAGCCCTTCCTGCAGTGGTTTGGTTTGACCTCCAATGCACTGAAATTTGTGTTGTTATAGATGTAAAAGAATGTAAATTTAGTCCTTCGGGTTAGTCAAAATGATGTATCCATTCTATGACTGGGATGCTAGAAATCTTTATCAGTGACTGGTTTCTTTACCAACCTATTCTTTCCCTGAGGAATAAGTCTTGCATACGCAATTTAAGAAGTATCTTCACATCAACATTTGAAGGGAGATTTTTATGGGGTGTTTGCATTAAATTTCCAACCATCTCCTTAAGTTGTCTTAAAATTTGTTCCATGATGCTTTGGGAGGTACTCTTTTTATTTTTGGAAATTCTATTGTTGTACTCTTTCTAGACGTTCCAAATTAGGAAGATTGGAGTTAAAGCCCAAGCTTTGTTTATCATTTCACAATTAGAGAAGTTTCTCCGCCAGTTGCTTAGGGTATTGGTAATGCTTCCTATGTCCCTGTCTATTTGTCTGAATATTAAGGTAATACCATCCCACAACGTGGAGGTAAATATGTAGGTGTTGAGAAGGTGCTCCATTATCTCCTCTTGTGACTCACATAGCTGGCATCTGGATGGGCCCAAAACACCCCTTTTCTAGATATTCTCCCAAGTTCTAATTTTCTTATGATGTACCAGCCACATGAACAATTTGGCTTTCATCCATCCTTGGTTCTTCCAGAGATTCTTCCAAACCCAATCTGGTTTAGTAGAATCAAGCTCAAGGACTATGTATTTTGCCTCTTTAAGGTTAAAGGTGCCTTCATTTTCATTTCCCCATCTATGTTGGTCATGATCAGCTGATATCAATATCTTTCTTTGATCCAGAATGGATATTAGAGCATTAGCTTTTGCTTTCAAGGGGCTATTATCTCTGTATTCCATTTTCTTCTAGGTTCTCCATTTTCCTCTGCTATTTGTTTTATCCCAAAAGTCACTTACTCGGAGTAACCCTTTGGTATCAGTATCATTCTTAAGATCCACAAAGTCCTCTCTTAACAATCTAGGTTCATGTTGCCCTTTATCCTCCCAAAACCATGCCAAGTCTCCCACTCTAATTTCCCATAAGCTATACTTTTGAACTATGCCTCTATTCTCCCAAGCTTTATTCCAGATGTGGGAGCCTTTTATGATGCCAAAAATTCTTATGTGGTCCTTGTTTTGCCAATTACTTGTGTATTTCTGGTTCCAAATTTGAGCCCAAGGAGCATCAGAATATTTTATCCATCTCCACCATAATTTTTCCCCCAAAACTTTATTTAGCAGCTCAGGATCATCAAGTCCTAAACCTACATGGTTTTTAGGTTTACAAATTTTTTCCCAAGCTACCAAGGCCCATTTCTTCCTTTCCTCCCCTTGACCCCAAAGAAAATCTCTTTGGATATTTCTGCATTGTTGCATAACTCCTTTTGGAGCTGGAAGGGCTGAAAACATGAAGATGGGGATTGTTTGAAGGACAAATTTTGTAAGCACCAGTCGGCTTGCCAAGTTCAAAGATCTATTTGTCCATACTCATGTCTTGTCCCGCAGCTTATTAATCACAGGCTCCCATACAATCTTGTTCAGAGGTTTATCTGTGAGCGGTACTCCCAAATATTTGGAAGGTAGCATATCTCTTTGAAAGCCCAAAATTTTGGAGATATTCCACTCAATAGCAATGTTAGTGTTGAAAAAGAAAATCTTTGATTTGAAGAGGCTTACCTCTGTACCCGCCGCCATAGCAAAGTCACTGAGGATTTGTTTGTAAGCTAGTGCTTCTTTGATCGTGGGAATGCTCTGTAGCATGGTATCATCTACAAATTGTTGATGGGTCAACGCCTACCTATTCCCAGATAGTTTGAGACCCTAGATCTTACCTACTTCTTTAGTGGCCTTGATGGCTCGTCCTAGTCCTTTGATCATAAGAATAAAGAGAAAGGGGGAGAGAGGATCTCCCTGTCTGAGGCCTCTTGAAGGTTTAAAGGTCTTAGATGAAGAACCATTTACCAGAATTGAAAAACTAGAGGAAGTCACCAGGGCCATTACCCATCTTACCCAGTTATGGTCAAATGCAAAGGCTAGAAGGACCTTCCTGATATAGGTCCAATTAACTTATCATAAGCCTTTTCTAGGTCCAATTGCATAATCATTCATGCCTGCCTTTGACTCATCAATGAATGAACCACCTCATGCGCTTGAATGATATTATTGAGAATTTTTCTACCCTCCACATATCCTATTTGCTCCACCGAAACCAGAGTAGGAAGAAGGGGTTTAAATTTGTTGGCAATTATTTTGGATATTATCTTATACACCACATTGCATAAAGCTATAGGTTTGAATCTGTCTGGAGTCATAGCATTGTCCTATTTGGGGATCAAGGAGATGAAGGATGTATTGAGTGCCTTCAATATAGTTCTATTATTCCTAGAGTCTTCCACCACATTCAGAATATCATGCTTGACAACAAGATTTAAAGAAATCTACATTGAAACCATCTGGGCCTGGTGCTTTTCCATTATGCATTTCTTTGATGACTTCACTAACCTCCTTTTCATTCACCAGCCTATTAAGATTATAGTTATCTTCTCTTGTTACTAGTTTAGGAATGTGCTCTGTGAAGTCCCTGATAAATTGTGATCTATCTAAGAGAGGTTCCTCTACTATGCTTTGAAAATGTTGAACCAACACATCCTCTATTCTCTATGGGTATTGAGATGTTGGCCTCTGGAGACCCTTATCATTGAGATCCTATTGTGAGACCTATGCTCCATTGTAGATCTGTTGAAAAACCTTGTGTTTCTCTCCCCTTCTTTTAGCCATTGTACTCTTGATTTTTGTCTCCAAAATATTTCCTCTTGTTTGCATAAGTCCTCCCAATCCTATTAATGCTTGTTGGCTTATTCATTTCTTTCCCCATCAAAGCCATCTGTGATAAGGGTTTGATTAATCTCCTGCATTTTTCTTTCAACAACTTTTTTCGCTTCAAAAATATTGCCAAACTCATTCTTATTCCAATATTTGAGCCTGAGTTTGATGTGTTTGAATCTTTTGTGTAATGAAAACATTCTCGTTCCCTAGATCTGCAGATCTTCTTTCCACCATTTTTCAATGTTGCTAATAAATTCTGGATGGGTGAGCCAATTAAAACCTAAAAGGTCTATTCTTTGGGGTTCCAATGCTAGTTGTCTCAAATTGAACAGGCCAATGGTTTGAGCCACCAAAGGGGAGAATTCTTGTTGTCATATCAAGGCCTATGAGCATGAGGTCCTCAGAGATAATGAATCTATCTAACTTTGAGGCTACTTGAGACTCTCCTCCTCTTTTGTTGTTCCAAGTAAAGAGGCCATTACTTGTATTTGTGTCAATTAGCTTCATGTTGTCTGTGAAATTCTGAAATGCTATAGAGTCTCTGCTTAGTGTTCTGGTCCCACCTTTTTTTTCCGACATGGATTTTGTCATGTTAAAGTCCCTGTTATCACTCAAGTTGTCCCTATGCTCCTATTAGGGATACGGCCGAGGTAACCACAAACCAATCTTCTGATTGCAGGTTCTAGCCCACCTGCAATCGGAGAGGGCTCTCTCCTTTAGATTCAACCTCAGTTGATGATTTTAGGCTAGCTTTCTGACTTCAAAGGAATGTTGACTGTGATTGGAAGGAAGGTAGGATTCTCGAGTAAAGAGGCACAGTAAGGTGTTATAAGTTTTGAACCATTGGGCATGGAGTCACAGATTGAGGCATGCGAGCGTTTTCTTGGTCACAAGGGG
>APFE031618367.1:0-10938 GCA_000404065.3 Pinus taeda | reverse complement strand
ACCAGAAAGCTGGATCTGGTTCTTCGACTTGTCCTGACGATGAACCACACTGGTTGGTTCGAAACGCGTCGACAAATGATTATCTATGTGATTTCGCCGAAAATTCTCTAAACAATGTTATGGATCACAGAAGTCTAAATTCCTTAATGATTTCATTGTTGTCTAGCACAAATATCCTATCCCTAAATATGACCAAGCCATTTGCTATAAGACGATAGTCCACATCTTGATCACATGTACCTACACTTGTACCTATACATGTACTTTGTTGTAACTTGTGCATAAGCTCTATGTACCTGTCATCCTACTGACCTGCTTGTAAGATCAGATCCTGTAACTCAGTCCCTTAAGAACTCATAACTACTATATGATTCACATGTATCCGCCTGCTAAGAGCATTTGCAACCTTGTTCTCCTTACCCTTGATGTACCTGATCTCAAAGTCAAACTCACTAATTGTCGTCAACCATCTAAATTGCCTAGAATTCAAGTTTGATTGATCGAATAGGTATCTCAACCCACTGTGATCGCTCATCAATACAAACCTCCCGCTAAGAAGATAATTCCTCCACATTTTTAATGCATGAATTATCCCTGCCAGCTCAAGATCATGTGTCAGATAATTCTGCTCATGCTCATTGAATTTTCATGATTCATAGAATACCACTTGTCCTTCCTGCATAAGAACTCCACCAAGTCCCCTCTTGTAGGCATCTGTACATACCACAAACTCCTTGTTCGAATCTGCAATCTTTAACACTAGAGCATTTGTCAACAATTTCTTTAACTGCCCAAAACTTGTTGTACATTCCTTTTTCCATTCAAATTTCTTACCATGCCTATGCAATGACGTAATAGGATATGCTATCCGAGAGAAGTTCCTGATGAACCTCCTATAATAACCTTCTAGCCCCCTAAATGATCTTACTTCTTCCACATTTCTAGGAGATGCCACTCCATTATAGCCCTTATCTTCTCTAGGTCCACTACTATACCTTCCTTGGAGACCACATGCCCCAACTAATGTACCTCTATTCGAAAGGAACTGCATTTGCTAAGCTTAGCATACAACTGATGCTCTCTCAAAAATCTCAACATTGCTACTAAATGCTCGACATGCTCTTCCCCATTTTTAGAATATATCAATATGTCATCAATGAACACAATAACAAACTTGTCAAGATAAGGACACAAAACATTATTCATCAATCACATAAAGGTACCTAGAGCATTAGTCAAACCAAATTGAACTACAACAAACTCATAATCCCCGTATCTAGTCTGAAAATCTGCCTTGAATATGCCCTCTTCCTTAATGTGTACTTGATGATATCCAGATCTCAAATCAACCTTTGAGAACATTGTTGCTCCCTTCAATTGATCGAACAAGTCATCAGTACTTGGCAACAAATACTTGTTCTTAATGGTCATCTTGTTCAACTGCTTATAATCAATGCATAACCTGAGAGTACCATCCTTCTTCTTCATAAACAACACTGGTGCACACCATGCTGATACACTTAGCCTAATGTATCCCTTGTCAAGCATCTCCTTCAATTGCAACTTCAACTCCAGAGTTGCCTAATGTATCCCTTGTCAAGCATCTCCTTCAATTGCAACTTCAACTCCACCAACTTTGGAGTGCTCATCCTTTACGGTGCCTTTGATGCTGGTGTTGCCCTTGGTACTAACTCAAATGAAAAGTCTACTTCCTTGTGAGGTGACAACTCTGAAATCTTTGATGGAAACACATCCTAAAATTGTTGCAAGATCGGGTACCTGCTCAATACCTCCACATCCTTAACATCTTTACCTTTGTCACTAGAAATATGCACTACAAATAACACACACCCTTTTTTGTGACTGCACTTTGCCTGCATAATTGTAACCATTCTAATTGATGTTTCCTTCTTATTACCCTTTAAGATTATTTGTTCTCCATTGTCATTCAAGCACTCAATGGATTTGTCATAACAATCCACTTTGGTCCTATGAAGATATAGCCAATCCATACCCAATATCACACTGTATGACCCCAAGAGTAATACATTCAAATGTGTTGATGTAGGCATACCATTCAACTCAAATGCACAGGCTCTTACCCAATGATATACTCTCTTCTTTGCGCCTGTAGCCAGCTGCACTAACCCAGATTCTGCATGCACTTCTTTATTCAAACCACACTTATCCACTAGTTCAAGACTAACATAACTATAATTAGATCCAGGGTCAATTAAAATAGAAACAACTTGATCACAAAGCTTACCGTCCATCTCAGTAACAGTTGCCTAGTGCTCTACCTGCTTGTTATCCAGTGGTGCAAAGATATAAGGAATGCTCTGCCCAAGATCCTCAACAGTTTGCGCCTCTTATGCACTATAGATCTGAGGCCTACCACCATGATTCTGTTGGCATTCTCTCTTAAGATATTCCTTACCACATGTCCAACACTCCAACCGTCCTGTACCATCACCTCTATTCTGCTGTTGTGACCCATGTCCCTGTCTAGCTACGTCGAAATTATTGTATGGTGCAACATTTTCTTTCTCTTCTGCATTCTGAGGCCTTGTTCTTTTCGGCTGCCATTTACCTTTACCTTTATCTTTCCCTTTCCATCCTTGTTGAGATTCATTCTTATGCTTTGACTGCTCATAGCAATGGTTTAATTTCCTAATAACTTCCTCAAGTGGGCGAGGCTCATCATACTCAAACCAATCTCTAAAATCTAATGGCAATCCACTAACAAATATCAAAACTTTAGCCTTCTCATCATTAAGATATGGTACATACTTCAATAGCTCCAAGAACTTAGTTGTATACTCCTCATCTATCATCGACCCATCTTTACCTCGTAAAATTCTTTGACCTTACTGTCGTGGTATCTTTTTGACAATTACTTCTTCCTAAAAAGTCTTTTGAACTCATACCAACTCAACTCCTCTGTCCTAATGTTTCTAACCCACCTTACATCTTCCCACCAGATATCTAATTTATCTTTAAGATTGAATGTCGTTATTCTGGCCTTCATGTTTTATGAGTAATCATGCAGTTCAAATCACTTCTTCAACCCAAGTAACCAAGCCTCTACATCCTCCAACTTCTTCAAATCTTCATCAAAAGTAGGTGGCTTAGCTTTCTTAAACTCATTTGACAAATATCCCCAGTCACTCCTCCTGTAAGGATGATAACAATGATGATCATAGTGCCTATCGGAACCAGAAATAGAATAGTACCTGTGTCCATCACATCTTTGATTTGGAGTATCCAAGAACCTGCCATCTGTAATTGTGTCATCCCTATTCGACTCGTGGCCACCATGAGATATACTGCCATATTCCCCATTAGTTATGTCCTCCTATCCATGGTTGATCCGAAGTAGTCCTTGTCTTTGCAATTTTGACAAACTCTAAAGGATTACTGCATTGACTTCTGCTTGTTTCTCCTATGCATGCATGATTCTGTCATTATCTACCTTGAAACTTCTTAATTCTTCTTCCAAGCTTCTCAACGTGTCTACTAAGTCAGAAGACTACCCAGCACCATGTTGCTCATTTGATCCATAGGGTGAGTCTCGTGAATTGTAGTATACCATCTTGCTAGTCATCTGGATCTCTTTCCTGCCCAACATACCATGTTAGCTAAACCAAAATATAAACATAGTCAACATACCTTATTGTAGCTCGAGGAGGATATCTCATCTACAAGATCAACCAAATTAGCACAATACATGTATAAACATAATTATAACAACATATAGATATCACCCTAACCATATTCCAGCCATTAATGCATGACCCTATCAACCACACATCATGACCTCATGCATGGCAACTACAACCATGTCAATGTATGCATAATCAAAATATGTACAACATTCATGCACACACGATGCATACAAACATTGTCATGCACAACCAGTGCATAACCAACCTATACTCACGATAAACACATCCAACAACACACCATCAAATTCCACATGGCGACTCAAACACAACCATGATCAATGCCATGCATACACAACAAGTACATATACCACAAGTATAAGGAACACATATGTAACCGACATGAATGCATGACCAACACACTGCCCATCTAGTCCAAGGGGTGAACCATGCTCTGATACCACTCTGTAACACCCTCCTCCCACATTTACCCAAGTTAACCGGTCCGCTGGGGTTAACATGTGACAAGAGGCTACTAAAATTTGATTCAACTACCCATGTATAGTTAGGGAAGTGGAACCAGCATAGCACAAGCAATATGACCTTATGTACATGTCACCAAACCTACAGGAGCCAACCAACCCTTCCAGGTGATCAACCCCTGAGACAACTTGACACTTCATTGCCCTAGAGCCTCAGTTGCTCCCATGACATGGGCATGCATGCGACTGGGGCCCTCCAGTCACTCTCACAACATGGGCATGCATGCGACTGGGGCCCTCCAAACCCTCTCACAACATGGGCATGCAAGAGACTAGGGTCTTTTTTAGCTAGTTATGAGCCTGCAACCCTAGATTTTGTGCCACCTTTTCAGGGCCAGGACTCAGGCCATTGCGCAGAACTGCATGAAACCTTCAAGAATTAAAAGTAACATCGAGACAATAATACAAATGCAAATATTTGAACAAAGACTTGACTAGACCCCTACTAGCCATGATAGAAATTTCGTTAAACATGTCCGGAATATGCAATCTACATGTCATAACAACATATCTAAGCATGGGGGTCTCATACTTATCAGAGAATCACTAAGAAGCATTGATGCATTATCACATTAGCTGCATTATCATCTATTAAGTCATATATTCATTGTTCATTCATTTAAAAATCAAAACATGATGAAAGGCACACATTATTAGTGTAAAAAAACATACTTATAACAAACATATAAGCAATATAAATAATAAGGATACATCAATAATAAATTCCACACATGAATAGTACATTTTCTCATAAAATACCAAGGAAAGGAACTCTTATTAATGGATGCAAAAGCCAACCAGGTATGGGACTTCCACGAACCACCTGACCATAGATTGGCTGAACCACGTCTTTCTTTCAACCAATTGCCCCCGTGCCATATTCCAACCATGAATGTGGGACTCATAACCAAAACTCAACTAGGGCTTCTCGAGGCTATACCACCTCACCCTCATCAATAGAACTTGACTTTACCGCAACCCTCACAGGATCACTAGGCCAAAACAAGCATTGATGCCACCAGAGTTTCTCCACCTACACCGTGAAGAATTTTCATGTCTCCTAGTCTCTAGGCTTTACTCCAATCCATATCGGATCATTAAGCCCTAACCGAGACTCCAGTCTCTAGGATTTACCGCAATCCACACCAGATCATTAGGCCCTAATCGAGACTCCACGCTCTAGGCTTTACCGTACATCCCATCCCGAGATCCCTAGGCCTGATGGAGAGCACCCACCTCTAGGCTTTACCATATATCTTGCCATTTATCGGTTAAGGATTCCTAGGCCCACCAAGGAAACACAAAATGCTTCTTTACTGTAACCCACAATACGGTTCAAGGGTCACTATGCCATGTGTTCTTCTTTCAAATATCCACCTCACTCAGTTTCGAATCCATCCGACAATCCAGCTCAACCAAAAAAATATGAGAAACCATCACACCATGGCTATTTGGAAATGGAAAGGCAAGGCTGAAGAACACTGTCACACCTAGAAAAACCCATGCCCAAGACAACAAGAGAACCAAGAACGCACATGCATAACCATGCATGCAAAAACTGGAAAGGAAATTGCACATGCAAATCGATATCTGCAAATAACCTTACTGTAGCTGCTTGATCTTGCTCTTCCTTGCTTGATCTTTGCTTCCTCTTTCCTTCTTTGTTGTCCTTGATCCAATTTTGAAGTGCTCCGAGAAAACCCTAAGTGTCCAAGAGTGTGTGATAGAGAGAATAAAAAGAGAGCTCCAAAACTGAACCGACAAAAGGTACCAACTTATCCTCAGAAGCCTTTTTATTAATGAGGCCTTAATTTTCTTCAATTTTCCATTATTTTCCTTCATTTTCCTCCTCACATGCAACCTGTGAATTTTCACCTTCCTTTCTCCTACTTTCCTTTATTTTCATAAATAAAATGCCAATTACTACCTCATTCCTTTCCAAAGTCTTTGCCATTTTCTTTTAGCCATAATAAACCAAATGAACACCCACACTAGGACATTTTTTCCCAACATTCAGTTTGGAATAAGTGTCCCATACTCATGGTTATTATTTTGCCTTTATTAACTTTTATTATATGGAATTTTTCACCACGCCTGTTACACGATTAACATGTAGACACAATTTCTTCCTCTGCCATCGATTTGATCTGCATAACTAATATTTTGTTTCAAAACTCTGCTATAGGATTCATGTTTGCTCAGACAACTTCCATTCGCACACATGCATTATGTATCTTTGCTCACAACTATGTCTGAATCATTCTTCCTATTTGCAATGCTCTCTCACTCTCAATTATTTCAGCTAACCAATTCTTAGATCCAAAATGAGATTTATTTAATGTGTTGGGCGAATTTCACATTTGGACTGAGATCAAAGGTGCACAAATTTTACAAAATCGATCCATAACCAGCACTACTTGTGCATTTAAGGCATTCACACCCATTGGAATTTTTTTTCAACCATTTGCGAACTTATTCACTTAATTAAGAAGCTTTTTGGAATTGCCAAGTCTAATTTCTTTTGGTGTACGTGAGGAATGCATAACAATTTTCACTTCTAGGATGTATACGCGGGTTTCCTTCACAAGACCTGTGTATGTACTCGAGTTTCCTTCACAAGACCTACATATGCCCCTCAGAACTCAAGTTTTCAACTCTACTTTGGCTCCAAACTTCTAAAAATTGATCATCTTCTTCTCCAAGCATCTCTCAATCATGTAGATCCTCTGTAAGCTCATGTAAGGCCTCTAAAACATTACATCGAAGCCTCCAACCCTCTTCATTGATTAACATGTCAAGGCCTCCAAACTTGTTGACTTCACTGCCAACAAGTCATCTGCTCTTCCTTAGACACCTACACATCTTCAACATATTTGCACAACACTGTAGCACCTCTACAAGTAGACCAAATAAACTAGGACATCAACTGATCAACTAGGCTAAGCACCTATGTACCAAGTCACGAACATGAACATGAAGACTTAGGTTGGAAAAATCATCAACATGGAGCACAAACACCTCAAACACCTGTAAATCCTTCTCCAACTCCTCTCTGCATACAAAACACATGGTATCACAAGGTTGACATCAATGCATCATGTAGACTATCATAAGGTTTACATCAATGCCAACACAAGCTAGTTGCAACCATGAAAACAATACCAACACCAACTAGCTGCAATCATGAAAACTATAGTGCCAACAACAGGGTCATTGAATGTAGTAACAACGAGCAAAACATGATAGGGAGGAAATACATCCATGGCCTCATTACAATGAATTCCTCCCAACCTTTTAAAGGATCTATTACATGAATTCCACATATAAATTACCATGGGAAACCAAAAAACCGTGAGCCCAAAACACTATTGTTAACTCAGTCAACTTTGACTCTATCCCTGAGTCAACCTTACCTAACATTGTGTTTGAAACCACCCACCAGAATAGAAGTCCACACCTATTATTGGAGAGAACTAATACCTAGAGCCATATCGACCAATTCCTAGAGACAACTAATAACGATATTTAAGCGCTAACCAATTACTCGAGATAACCAAAACTTGGACCCACTCCAAAGCTCTCTAGTATGCAATGAAAGTTGTGTCTCTTCCTTGCTCAATCCATCCAATCACAAGATGAGAAGAAGTACATGAGAATTGAAACCAATGAATGAGTGTAAGGACACAAGATAAGAGGGCTTGGTCCTTTCCCCAGAAAGGTACTGAGCAAAGCATGGCTACACTAGACGACCAACTCACTAACAAAGAGGCAGCTTCCCAAGCCGGGCCTAAGAAAAATTGAGGGGAGAAAATGATTTCCAAGGCCAAAAACCTACTAACATAACCAAACTAAAATGTAGAGCACCATCATGAACCAACACAAAAGAACGTTGAGAAACTTCCCAATTCCAAAACTCAATCCACCAAATCCAATGCTGCATGTGAGAAATGACCAACTTGTTTGAGAATTCATTATTGTTTGAATGAGTGGTAGGGCAAACTTACTCCACGTTGTAGCCATGAGGGAGGTTTATGGCTACATCACTGTTAATTAATACTTAAGGTGTTAATGGCTATGCCACCCTCACCCCTTCCAATTCCTGATCACCCCATATGGATATCCCTAGGCTTAGATATATTGATCTATGATTGATAACTATTTTTAAGCTTGCCTAATATTATGAGTGATTGAACCTCCATTTTATAACCACTATAAACCCTTGCCACAAGGCATAGAGTTTTGTCCTATTGTTTGAAGTGATGCCAAAACCCCATGCATTATAATTTCCTATTATCTCTTTGAAATCCATGATGACACCCACACTTGTCACCCCAATTATTTTGATATTTTGAATATCTAATAAATTCAAAGATATATATTATTTTCTTTTGTAAGTGGGTGTTTCTTATTATGCATAATTAGTTACAAAAATCTGGCCTAGAGTGATACAGAGGTTTGTCTATCTCACAAAACCAAGGCCTTCGTATTAGTTGGATCGAAGTACATAACTGATGGGCTACAGTATCATCAAGGAGACTCCCTGTAACTAGGATGTCATTCAAAACTAAAGGCTGTTCTCTAGTCAATGTTGAGATAGAAACTATAATTGAAAATCTGATAACTAAAATTGACTTAGAAAAATGCTTGACATAAGCATCCATCTAGTGACTGAGATCAAATCCAAAATATATTTAATGTGCTGGGTGAATTTCACATTTGGACTTAGACCAAAGGTGCACAAATTTGATGAAATCAACCCATAACCATCACTACTTGTGCATTTAAGGCATTCACACCCATTGGACGTTTTTTTCAACCATTTGCGAACTTATTCACTTAATTAAGAAGCTTCTTGGAATTACCAAGTCTAATTTCTTTTGATGTGCGTGAGGAATGCATAACAATTTTCACTTATAGGATGTATACGCGATTTTCCTTCACAAGACCTACATATGTACTCAAGTTTCCTTCACAAGGCCTACTTATGCCCCTCAGAACTCAAGTTTTCAACTCTACTTTGGCTCCAAACTTCTAAAAATTGATCCTCTTCTTCTCCAAGCATCTCTCAATCCTGTAGATCCTCTGTAAGCTCATTTAAGGCCTGTAAAACATTACATCAAAGCCTCCAACCCTGTTCATTGATTAACATGTCAAGGCCTCCAAACTTGTTGACTTCAATGCCAACAAGTCATCTGATCTTCCTTAGACACCTACACACCTTCAACATCTCTGCACAACACTATAGCACCTCTACAAGTAGACCAAATAGACTAGGACATCAACTGATTAACTAGGCTAAGCACCTATGTAACAAGTCACGAACATGAACATGAAGACCTAGTTTAGCAAACTCATCAACATGGATCACAAACACCTCAAACACTTGTAAATCCTTCTCCAACTCCTCTCTGCATACAAAACACATGGTATCACAAGGTTGACATCAATGGGTCATGTAGACTATCATAAGGTTTACATCAATGCCAACACAAGTTAGTTGCAACCATGAAAACAATATCAACAGCAACTAGCTGCAATCATGAAAACTATAGTGCCAACAACAGGGTCGCTGAATGCAGTAACAACGAGCAAAACACGATAGGGAGGAAAATACATCCATGGCTTAATTACAATGAATTCCTCCCAACCTTTTAAAGGATATATTACATGAATTCCACATATAAATGACCATGGGCAACCAAAAAACCATGGGCCCAAAACCACTATTGTTAACTTGGTCAACTTTGAATCTATCCCTGAGTCAACCTTACCTAACATCATATTTGCAACCATCCACCAGAATAGAAGTCCACACCTATTATTGGAGAGAACCAATACCTAGAGCCATATCGACCAATTCCCGAACACAACCAATAATGATATTTAAGTGTCAACCAATTACTCGAGATAACCAAAACTTGGACCCACTCCAAAGCTCTCTAGTATGCAATGAAAGTTGTGTCTCTTCCTTGCTCAATCCATCTAATCACAAGATGAGAAGAAGTAAATGAGAATTGAAACCAATGAATGAGTGTAAGGAAACAAGATAAGAGGGCTTGGTCCTTTCCCCAAAAAGGTACTGCGCAAAGCATGGCTACACTAGACGACCAACTTATTAACAAAGAGGCAAGCTTCCCAAGCCAGGCCCAAGAAAAATTGAGGGGAGAAAATGATTTCCAAGGCCAAAAACCTACTAACATAACCAAACTAAAATGTAGAGCATCATCATGAACCAACACAAAAGAACGTTGAGAAACTTCCCAAATCCAAAATTCAATCCACCAAATCCAATGCTGCATGTGAGAAATGACCAACCTGTTTAAGAATTCATTGTTGTTTGAATGATTGGTAGGACAAACTTACCCCACATTGTAGCCATGAGGGATGGTTGTCGCCACATCACTGTTAATTAATACTTAAGGTGACAATGGGTATGCCACCCTCACCCTTTCTTATTCCTGATCACCCCATATGGCTATCCCTAGGCTTAAATATATTGGTCATATGATTGATAATTATTTTCAAACTTGCCTAATATTATGAGTAATTGAACCTCCATTTTATAACCACTCTAAACCCTTGCCACAAGGCATAGAGTTTTGTCCTATTGTTTGAAGTGATGCCAAAACCCCATGCATTATAATTTCCTATTATCTCTTTGAAATCCATGATGATACCCACACTTGTCACCCCAATTATTTTGATATCTTGGATATCTAATAAATTCAAATATA
>APFE031618360.1:62531-73569 GCA_000404065.3 Pinus taeda | reverse complement strand
ATAATATTCATAAGCGAGAATATAGGTAAGTATCATTATTCAATGATTCTATGATATTAGATTTGCACAAATAGATTAACCAGAAACAATTAAAAAATTCTTTATCTGAGAATTGAAATTGATGTTTTTAGTCTATACATATTTAATTAAAGCCTTTTTGCGTTGTTATGGTTTTTCTTTTGGAAATTTGTGATTCACATCATCCATATTATTATGTGTTTTTTTGTAGACGTGTCAAATTTTAAAGAGGATTCATTTTCAAGACAAAATTGAGTACTAGTTTTTCTTTCTGGTAACTAATAAAATTCCTTTTATTTTTGTGGACGAATAATTCAGCCAATTACTCATCAAGGATTATGAATTGTAATCCATTATCCTAGGCAACTTCATGATACGGACATAGAGTGAAAATAAACCCATGATTTACAAAGAAAATCTTCCCATAAATTAAATTATTAAAAAATGTGATAAATTGAACTCAGATTGATGCATAAATGTATTTAAAAAAAAACAAGCAACTACTATGCTCTCTATTCTCAAGATTACGATGATGTGCTACTATTTTTACTGTGATTGATGTATAAATGTATTTCAAAAAACAAACTAGCAACAACTACCATGCCCTCTATTTTCATGCTTACGACTATGTGCTACTACTCTTACAACAATTTTTATCTCCACAAATATAGAAAGTCATTCAATACATCCATAGAAACAATTTTACAGTCTTGGAATCATTAAGATCTCTTAAGTAAGAGTGCAATAGAGCTATAAATTATTCAGTAATAGGTCCAATTAATAAATATAGATTCATATTTAAAGAATCTATTATTGTAAATACCAAAAGTGCAATTAAGCTTGAGGTGAAAGAAAATCCCTTCTAGCATAGCAGCAACAAAATAACATCTAATCACAACAATACACACATCAAGGTAACATGGATTCACATTATCCAAAACAATTTTGAAGAATTAATTGAAACCATCCAACAAAATAACATCTAATCACCACAATACGCACATCAAGGCAGCATGGACTCACATTATCCAAAACAATTTTGAAGATTAATTGAACCATCCAATAAAATGGATGTATGGAGGTTGAAACAAATGAAACTGTAGGTAATGAATGAGAGTGTCAGAGAATGAAATGAAGCCATGCGGGAAGAAACTTCTATTTTGATTTTTTTTTAAATTATTGTTTACATTTTTCATAAGCCAATTTCAACGACCATGATTATTACAATTGGTAAAGACAATACAGGAGTGCGGAGACATCTAGCGTGGCTGGGATGGCGCGCTATTTGCCTCCCCACCAAGATTCAACCCACTGTTACATGACCATGATTATTACCATGGGTAAAGACAATACAGGAGTGCGGAGACATCTCGCGTGGCTGGGATGGCGCACTATTTGCCTCCCCACGAAGATTCAATCCACTGTTACATGTTGCGCTGTCATCATTGTCACAATTATATTAAACATCGGAACATGGTATATATTGTATTATGAGCTTAATATAAAGCTTCTTCAAAAAGACTATCCTTCATTTTAATAAAAATGATACAGAAGTGGAAATTTGAAACTGAAAAATCATTGGCGAACTTTTAATTTCATTTATTAAATTTTGTATATAACTAAAAATATTCTCACATTTAACTAAAAAGAGAATTGTGAAAGCGCGATTACAAAATAGACAATGCATAATTTACTTTCTTTTCTATATACATGTATGCTTGTAAGCATAATTTATTGTGTATTTTTTTATTTTCATGGTTAAATTTAAATAATTTTTAATAAAAAATATAATAATTTTATTATTATTGGGAAATCAGAGTAGTAATAGAGAATATGACTTTCGCCAGGTAATAAATCATAAATGGGTAATATAATTGGGAGTAGTATGACTAGGAGAGGAATTGCCCGGAAGCTCTGTAGGTCGGAAAAATTTCTGACTTCGGCCAATAGCATCTTTTTCCCTCAAATCTCGATGTTCGTCGCCCCGTGCAGGAATTCCTGGTAATTCGATGGTGATGTGACACTTCTGTGGATGTCTATACATCCACAACATTGATGGTCATAAATTTTTCTGGGTTGAACACCTTCACGGCTCTCCCCTATTTCCCGGCAGCTCTGACTCTCGCATTAATGCACATCCCCTGGATATTTGTTTGCTTACCTTCGAGGCGCGACAACAGTCCCTCTATTTAAAATTTCAAATTTGAGTTTTGAGCGTGGAGCAAAGCACTACGTGAATGCCCAAGCCTGGGTTGTTGGCTTGGTGATGTGTTTCTTCCTTTTTCTTTAGAGCTGGGTGTTGTTGGACGACCTACTGCGTTCAAGACAGGAAGAAATAACTGAACAGAGTGAATTATTCATTCTGCCCTTCTTTGTTTTGGCGCGGGATGTTTCCTTCGCAGACCACTGAGCACGATGAGAAATTAGGCGTAATTTCATTGAAATTTTACCAAATGGTAAAATAGTCAAAACTGCGTAGAAAGGCGGGTGACAAAATCTTCAACATAGAGGCTGGAGATAAAGAAATGAAACGAATATGCGATTCAATCCAATTATTTGTGTTTTTGAGGTATTGGTGAGAGTTTGATTTTTTGTTTTAAGGGAATTGGGTTTATAAATGTCATAACTTTCTGGCTAGAGTGTTATGTTGCTAGTGTTGGGTCTAGAAAATGTTGGAGTTGAAGAAGGAACCAGGAGGGTGCTCTCCGAAAATGAATTCTCGTGAGCATCATCAATAGCAGCACGTAGAGAGAGGAGCGTCGGTCTCATGGAGGATGAGAGACATGAGTTTCTCTCAGTATTCTCCAGGTTCTCCAGGTATGATGCATTCACCTGATAATTGTGTTTACCATTATTGATTTTGTAGAGAAAATGTGTAAGTAATTTAAATGTTTTCTAATAAACAGATTAAAAACGGAATCTCCTCAAAAAAGTGCTTTTTCCCGAAGATGTGGTAGAACCCTCTGGCGAAAATGTAGCATACAGGAAGAGTCACTCTTTGGCCTTGAAATTGAGATAGCCAAGATCCCAAAAGCCTCCCAACATTTGTTGTCAAAATAAAAAGATTGATAATTCAAAGAACCACGCAAATCAACATAGTCCCACCAATATCCCGGCTAAGAGAATCGCTATGTATATTGGGATTTGTAACGACACGGTGTGGATTGGGATTTGTAACGACACGGCGTGGATTGGGATTTGTAACGACACAGCGTGGAGGAGGCCTCTTCATTGATATCAACACCCTTATTCGTTTCCTAATTTTGCTCATTTTTCAGAGATTTGGTAGTTTTGGATCAGGATATTTTATTTTGCAGAGGATGTATTATTACATATTGTTATGAATGGATATAAAGATTGACGTTTAAAGAAAAAACATTTTGGTGAAGCTTTGAAGGAGATTAAAGTAATTTAATAAAACATAATAATTAATAGTTTTATTTATGTGAATTTGAATAAGAAAATATGTTCATAGAAATAAAAATATGTAATATTTTAAATTATTTAACATAAACTTTATATATTTTTTAATAATTTAATTTCTAAATTAATATATATTTTTAAAAAGGGTTAATTTCAATATAACCATTATAGTATATATATAATTTTGATTTTTATATTTTATTATTTCTTTCCATATATTTTAATTGATGTATCTAGACAAATATAATATTATTCGAGAAATTTAAATTCAAAATTTCTATGAAGCATGAAATAGATACCAAGTTGATTTCACCCAAGCTCATCTATTTAGGAGAGAGTTTTTAATTCATTAGAGTGAATGATCATGCAAAACATAGGGTAGTTTATGTTACATTCAATTAGAATAAGTCAATGTTTATATTTAAGTAGAATAAGTTAATATTTACATTCAATTTTGTGATCGATATTAAGAAAGGATTTTCCTCAAAGATGTTGATTTAGATGATTATTATAATAATATTGGACATCAAATTTAGATTACAAAAAAGAAAAGACATTGGAAGAAAACAATCCATTTAAATAAATGTGATGTAAAGGATTTACTTAATTTACTTGATCAAATTTAATTTTATCATTTTAAAAATCTATTAATATATATGCAAAAGTAATTTTCAATATTTTTCTATATTAAATATTCTTTAGTAGTTTTGTATTATAGATATATATACAGACACACAAATTTTGATTTAATTTAAACTTATTGATATAAAAATACATCATGGAAATTATATGACACTATTAAATTAACAAAATTTGTCACTAAACTGATAGGCATAGTCAAATTTAATAAGCACTTAAAATCAACATTTTCTAGTCTTCGTTTATTAAAATTATATTGAAGTAGTTATGTATACTTTTCAAGGGTTCCCGAATTCTTGTTGTTAAACTTTGATACTATACAATAATCATTTTGTGAAGAGGCTTTAAACTTAGGTTGGCTTATTCAAACTCCTTAGATTCTTTCTAATTTGATTTTATTTCAACCCTATGTGTTTTGTGTTTGATTTACTTTGGATTTGAGTCCCTTTTTGTGTCTCCCCCTCTCTCTCTCTCTCCCACATACACATATATTCCCTGGCATCTTGTTAGATGCAACACTTAACAATTCCTTGATTTTTGGTAAGAAAATTGGTTATAATGGTCTCTAGTTTTGGTGCTTTGCTACTCCATGGGATAATTTTAGTTTTTAATAGCCCTTTTTTCTTGTTTCAAGTTTCTTTATCTTAGAGTTTGCTTGATTTCATAGTTGAAGTTATCGAATATCAAGATAAACAATAAATATACAACAAATTGCAAGCACATGTGAAGATGATCAATAATAACAAGTCTACTATTTGCACTTTTTAAGTGAAGGTCTAGGACAAGTAACCTAGGGACAAAATGCACCATGATAAGGAATTTGGAGTGTGGGAAAACAAATTCTGAGATACATAGAATGAACTATAGATTGTGGCATAATGTATGCAAGCACAAAACAGAAAGATTTGATTGGATACACAGATAGTGATTTTGCAGATAGTTTGGATGATAGGAAGAGGACTTCTGGTTTTCTGTTCCAGCTTGGTTTATGTATGATTTCATGAGCATCTAATAAGAAACCCATTGTGACACTCTTGTCCTAGAAGAAGAATATGTAGTAGCATGTCAAGTAGTGTGGTTACGAAGAGTATCTGATGGACTCAAGTATAAACAACAAGGATCAACAACAATTTATCGTGACAACACCAAAATGATTGCATTATTCAAGCATAGTGTGTTTCACCAAAAGAGCAAGTCTAAGAGAACTTGTGAACAATGGAGAAGTTCACTTGAATCCTTGTAAATCCTGTGATCAATTGGCTAATATATTTACTAAGTCATTAGCACAAGATGTGTTTGAGTTTCATAGAAGATACTTGGGTGTTGTAAGCCTAGCTGAGACATAGGCCAATAGGCATGTTTGAGTTGTCATGAGTCATGTTTAACATGATATAACATAGGTACATCAATGAATGCGTCCTACAAATGGCGGTCACAATACACTAGTTTCCTGGATGATTTTTTGGTTTGCTTATTGTATTACAGAGCTTCGTTCATTGAGTTTACTTGTGCCAAGGAGGGACATGGTAACTTGTTCATTCTCTGATGATAGTGGATAGTTTTACGAATTTTCTCAGTTTTTTTTTGTGAAGTATGGATGTAAAAAGTGCAGAACCATATTATGAACAAAGGAATATAATTAAATTAGTGGTTCTTAACGTTCTTCGGTACCGAGAGAACTCATCGCTAAGTTAATTGTATGAATTTGTTATATGCTGATGAATCTTGTGATCCGAGCTTCAAGAGCATCAGTTTCAAGTTATTTTATGAGATCCATGTGTGTAAAAGGGCCATATGTGTAATTGACTCTTGGATACAATCCAATATCAAGATTGTCCTTCGAGAGTTTGAGAAGCGTCAATTATAGAAAGTTCATCAAAGATTGTTAAAGGCATTTATGTCTTAAATGAGTTCAATGGGAAGCGAGAAGATTGTGGTGGTGAAAATAACGTTTTCTAGGAGAATTTAGAGTGGGGGTAAGTGTCAAGGAAGACCAATCAGACAAATGTGACATGTGAATTGTAATTTGTCATTTTTGTATTAATATTTGCAATGATGTAATGTAAGCATTGAAAGGAGGACTTGGAATAATGCTTACATTAGTATATAGGTAGGATTGGGTTGTTGATTGTTGGAGTTTTGTTAAGAGATTTTCTCAACAAGAAATTCCTTGTTTAGAATCTGTTGGATCTCATGAACACTATTTATGTGGCTTGTATTTTGGTTTTGTGTAAAGAAATATATCAATTGTTTTGAATGAATCTGTGTACACTATCTGCTCTGCTATTTTTCTTATAATATTTATCATTATATGATTAAATAATTTTAATCATTTAAATAAAATTAAATACTTAACATTTAAAAATATGTGTTTTCTCTCGATTATATTTTTTTAAATTTTTTATGTTTCAATATATAAATAGATAAATTATGTATATGGGAAGAAGAATTGGGTGAGTTTCAGCACACAATAGAAAATTGTGGATAAGGTTGCAGGAAGAATACAAGGACATCTTTTCCTCACCCACAAGGGTACCTTTATACTCTCAGGTTAAACATTCAATCAATATGACTCCAAATATATACCACCACTCTATTCTATAAAATGAAGAAATCGAGAAAAAGATCCAGGAGTTGATGCAAAAAGGGCACATTTGACCAAGTTCCTCACTTTATAGGAGCATGATTGTACTTGTACAAAAGAAGGATGGGACCTGGAGACTCTGCATTGATTATCGAGCACTAAATAAAATGACTGTCAAGAACATATATCTAATCCCATAGATTGATGACGTTCTTGAACAACTCAAAGGGGCCAAGTACTTCAACAAGATCGATTTAAAGTCTGGCTATCACCAAGTTCTAACAGATCTCAAATATGTATGGAACAGTGCATTCAAATCCAAGGAGGGTCTTTTTGAGTGGTTGACCATGCCTTTCAGGTCGAAAAATTCCCATGCAACTTTTATGAGGTTGATGGATGACATCTTGCAGCCTTTTACAAAATCATTCGTGGTTATACATATGGATGACATTATCATCTTCCGTAAGAATTGGGAAAAGCACTTACAACACATTCAATAAGTCCTTCAAACCCTGCAACAACACGAACTATGCTCCAACTTGGAGAAATTCACCTTTGGCATGAGCCAAGTCTAATATATGGGTTACATCATTAATGAGCAAGTCATGCATGTCGATCTGGATAAGGTCCAAGTTATTCGAGATTGGTCATCCTTGACTACTCTAACGGTGCTTTACAATTTTTTAGGCCTTGCAAATTTTTATTCCCAGACTCATGGCCAAACAGAGGTTGTTAACTAGATTATCATACACATCTTGTGCATGTACAACATCAAGCATCCACAAACATGGGATGAAAGCCTTCCCTATGTGTAACACAGGTGTAACAAATCTCTCCATAGCTCGACGGGTCACAACCCCTTTCAAGCGGGTTTGGTATTTCAACCATTATCGTTGATTAATGTTGCCATGCCTCATACAACTACATAGGCAAAATCCACATATCAACAATCCGAGGATGATAAAGTAACTAGGGTTATTGAATGCATCTTGCACATCCACCAACAAGTTTTGGATAAATCCGATGCCAAGTACTCCAGAGTGCATTTTTTACTCTAGATGAGTATAATATATCCAAAATAAAAATAAAAAGCTTACAAATGTCTCTTAACAAAAACCCATAGTCTCTGCTCCCATTATAGATTTTGTAGAAACTTTCACACACACACACACACACACACATATAACTCTAGTAAAAATTCTCTAAATAGAACATGTTGTAGCTCATAGCTTCATTAGGTTTTTTATTAAGGAGCTCTAGCTCTTACTCATTGATTTATAACTTCAAAGAGATATCCACAATATATTCCTCCTTGAGTTCTCCTTGTACTAAATTGTCTAGAGTTATTTGATTTGAGGTCCTTGACTTGACATTCTTGCTTAGAGGAACAACTAAATTCCTTAACATGGTGCATTTTGTCTCTAGGTTACTTGTCTTGGACCTTCACTTAAAAAGTGCAAATAGTAGACTTGTTATTATTGATCATCTTCACATGTGCTTGCAATTTTTTTGTATATTTATTGTTTACCTTGATATTAGATCACTTCAACTATGAAATCAAGCAAACTCTAAGATAAAGAAACTTGAAACAAGCAAAAAAAAAAGGCTATAAAAAACTAAAATTATCCCATGGAGTATCAAAGCACCAAAACTAGAGACCATTATAACCAATTATCGTACCAAAGCTCAAGGACTTGTTAAGTGTTGCATCTAACAAGATTGCAAGGAATGTATGTGTGTGTGGAAGAGAGAGAGGGATACACAAAAAGGGACTCAAATCCAAAGTAAATCAAACACCAAACGCATGGGGTTGAAATAAAATCAAATTAGAAAGAATCAAAGGAGTTTTAATAAGCCAACCTAAGTTTAAAGCCTCTCCATAAAATTATTATTGTATAGTCTCAAAGTTTAACAACAAGAATCTGGGAACCTTGAAAAGTATACATAACTACTTCAATATAATTTTAATAAACCAAGACTAGAAAATGTTGATTTTAAGTGCTTGTTAAATTTGATTATGCCTATTTCGTATGGTGACAAATTATGTAAATTTAATAGTGTCATATAATTTGCATGATGTATTTTTACATTAACATGTTTAAATTAAATCAAAATTTTCACACACACACACGCATACACAAATATACAAAACTACTAAAGAATATTTAATATAGAAAAAATATTAAAAATTACTTTTGCATATATATTAATAGATTTTTAAAATGATAAAATTAAATTCGATCAAGTAAATTAATTACATCTTTTACATCACATTTTTTTATATGGATTGTTTTCTTGCAATGTCTTTTCTTTTTTGTAATCTAAATTTGATGTCTAATATTATTATAATTATCATTTAAATCAACATCTTTGAGTAAAATCCATTCTTAAGGTCAATCACAAAATTGAATGTGAATATTGACTTATTCTACTTGAACGTAACATATACTACCCTATGATTTACATGATCATTCACTCTAATGAATTAAAACCTCTTTTCTAAAAAGCAGTCATGCACAGCTTGGGTGCAAAGCAACTTGGAATCTATTTCATTCTTCATAGAGATTTCGAATTTCAGTTTCTCAAATGCTATTATATTTCTCCAGATGCATCAATTAAAATATATGGAAAGAAATAATAAAATATAAAAGTCAATTTTAAATTTTTACATATATTTAAAAAAGTAGCGAGTTAACTTAAATTTACAGCTTAACATGATAGACAATGTTTTATATTGATAAATAACCCTTTTAAAATATATATTAATTTTATAATAAATTATTCAAAAATATATATATAAATGTATGTTTAATAATGAAAATATACACATTTTTTTTGGAAATATTTTTTTAAAATTACTCATAAATAAAGCTAAGAATAAACCTCTTTCACTGGAATATAGTATCAATAATCACGAACATAATATCGAATAATCATGGTTAACTGAATCATTTAAGAAGTGAAAATACATTGATTCAAAGCAAACAATATCTCAATTAAAATACATATACACTATATTTATATAAAATTTTAAATAATCATATTTTACAATTTAAATAAAATAGTTATAGAAGTGATTGGTTGGAAAATAAAATAAAACTCATAGTTTATCAGCATTAAATTTGGAATTTTTCAGATATATTTTTAAGTGAATTTGTTTTGAATTGAATAGAGATTTATTGGAATTACAAGTTTAAATTGTAAATTCTTATAATCCAATTCTCCAAAAAAATTCCAAAATACCAAATCCATATTAGAATAAAAACACATTTTAAACAATAACATATTGGGATTGGATAAAAACAATTTTGCTTATTTCCAATAAAATCTTTAAAAAAAAACCAATAAAAAATCTCAAAACCCAAAATAAAATAATTATAAACTTAAAAATCCCATAAAATAAATAAATTATAACAAGGAAAAAACGAGTAACCAAAATAACCATTTAGCTCAGACCTTATTATATTATATCACAAGATACATAAACTTAAACTTAAAAGAGGAAACTCGAAATTCCAAGTAGAACAAACTAATTCACTTTCAGGAAAACACGAAAGAATAGAGGAGAACCAGTTAGAACAAATTGGGTCACTGTCACGAAAACACTATAGTCTTTTTCTTCTTGTTTTTTCCCTCAACCGTTTGTCCGCAACCGTTTATAAATAGATTTGGAAAGGTCAAAGCCATCCATGGATGCTCCAGCGGCAATACTTCAAAGCCTATGTCATACAACTCATCGTTGAGATCACTAACAATAACATTCATAGCGGCCTCTCTCCTTGTCTCCAAATCATACTAGTAATTCATCTTCAAAACTTCAACACAGTTGTCCTGGTTCACAATCCGTGGAAATGAATCTGTCCAATTTCACCAGGAGCAACTTCACTTGGTAGAAATGAGCGAGCTTTGCAAGCTCTCTGTAATTCGCCTGCATTTCTTCAGAGCTCACCTGGGCATTGTACCGAAATACTAGAAATGTACTTTCACCACCAACTTCATGAAACCTCGGTGCTATGCGAATGTAACACAAAAACCATGGTGGAGCCCAACAATGGTTCTGTCATCAGTACATTTCAAAAATTTTAAACACAATTTGAAATTCAAATTTCAAAGTTTGGTGGGTTTTCAAAATTCAAGTAAGCGTCTCATTAATGCGCACAACATATTTCTTAACTCGTAGTATATGTATCGTATACAAAGGCGCATCCGCGCTCAAAACTGAAATATGAAATTTGAAATAAAGGGACTATTACCTCATCTCGAAGGTGAGGCAAAAAATATCCAAGCGATGTGCATTAATGCAGGAGTCAAAGCTGTGGAGCTGCTTGGAAATAGGGGAGAGACGTGAAAGTTTGGAAGCCAGAAAATGTTTGA